>JAJJMB010014053.1:4376469-4460656 GCA_023531105.1 Papaver atlanticum
AATATACACAATAGAGATGAAAATAGACACATAAATGCGTCTATCAATACCATCCAATGCATGGTGGAATTTTAATGATGTTTCTCTTTAAGTAGATAACAAATGAGATTGTCCTTGTATAGCTGAGAAAGGATGCAAGACAAGTTACTAACATATTCTTTATACCTGAGATAATTCCAACCATAGGGCGCATCAAACATGAACCATCATATCTAAGTTAAAATTTAGCGTCTCATCTATTTACTCCTAATTATTGAGCGCAACAAACTTGAATTACCATAATAGTTGAGGGCAGATTTAAGCTTGACGTGTCGTCAGCTTAAATTTGAACAGATATAGTGGTTAGGCCAGTCAATGAGATGTGCCTATTGCAGTTGAAGTTCTTACTATCAGTAGGCTTGAATTTGGAAGTGATTCTATCCGGCAGCTAAAAGGTTTTCATCTTGGTAACATTTATATTCGCTGGAGAGGTAGAAGATTGAGAGGGATTAAAACTTATCATCTTCCTACTTTATAGCCCTTTTTCTGGTATCACAGTTGTTCAAATTCATCCCAATTACATATTGAAACATACCTGTCCTTTGTTGCTATCCATGTTCAGTTCGGGTCTTTGGACCGTTACCAAAAAAACTTTATTATTTGTGTTTGTGGCTTTGCAAAGTTACAAATTTACCAATCTTCTGCTGAGAAGACTGGTTCGATCCCCAGCGGCTTAAACTCTCTGTCATGGAGGCTTCTTAGGAAGGCCAGGAATCATCTTCAGGTTAATATGAATTCTTTAAAGTCTGTTAACCTTCTTATCTTGATAGATTTATCTCATGGGGTAGCACATATGGAAGTAGTTGTTTCGTTCGGTATTGATAAGGGTTTGTTTGCTGTGATTCCGGCCGATGATTGTGACGATCTTCACTATTATTATTATGTATTGTACTTTCGCTTACTCTTAATTATATGTTTAGTTATGTATTGTATTAATTGTAACGCTGTGGAGCTTGTCACCACTTCTTGGACTGAACAATTCGGATGGCTGTCTAGCCTAAGGATTGAGGAGTTCTTGTTTTAATTTAATTTGCGAAAAGAAAAAAAAGGAAAAAAAGAAAAGAGACGTGCCTATTGAACAAAGATGCAAACGAGTAAGACCAATCGATTGGTTGGTGGGTGATGTGGGTATTGATAGTCAATTTGACCACTTCACATCTTTCTTGATATAGTAACTCGGAAATGATATGTGTACCGGCTGGGAGTCCCGACAATCATCCCGACTGAGACAGCAGTGGGGCCCATTATGCCCACACAGATCCAGATGCTAGGATCGCTGCCCTCCTGACCGTTGGATGTCCAATCCGGATTTCTTCTCGGGAGACCAGTCGGCCAGTCTAGCATTCCCCATAGTAACTACGCCATTTCATAATTATTTAAGCTTGAGTAATCATCACTAATATTACTAAACAGAGGTGAGAAGGATAATATTACTAAACAGAGGTGAGAGGATAATAAAGGTACTAGGTAGGCTCCATTTGTGGTGAATCTGGTGATGTGTGGATTTATCGTCAACATTTTCGTGTTATCTGAGATAAGAAAGTTCACCCCTTGAATTGAAGGCTGTTTTAGAACAATTTAAGCAGTAACTTAAACTTTTTTTCATAAGCAACATGAGTTCAATGTGATTTATAATGTTTTGTGGAAAATAGGTCATTTTTTTTAAAAAATAAAATATTGCTGAGTAAATAATGGTCATAAGAATAATTTAGCCTATTATTAGTCACACTGTCGCAGCAAGCAATTAAGTGTACGAAGATCTACCAGCTTTGTTATCAACTGTTTTATTTATTTTTTTGATCGGCAAAAATATATAGATTAAAGGAAGCCATTAGAAATGGCTAAAGAATACAAGGAAAGGAGACCGAAAGGAATTCCAAAGACCCTAAAAGCAGAGGCGACAAATCCCAAACACAAAGGAGAACAGTTAACCGGAAACTAAAATGTTATCCCAATTTACAACAATTTGATCCGACCTAAAACCCTGCATAGATTTTTCATTGAGATACCAGTAAAAAGCTTGCAACTTGACTTGGATGATGGATTGCTCTACAGTAGCCAACTTGTTGTTGAAAGCGATATCATTGCGAGCTTTCCACACTGTCCAAGCTATAGCTGCTGGAATTCTAGCCCATAGTTGTTTTCCTGCGGTTGATAGAGATCTTCGTTTCCATCTCTTGAGGATAGAATCGAAGCAGTTAGGCATCCTCCAATTAGCTCCCCAATTATTAAGGAAATGTTGCCAAATTTGTTTAGTGTAATCACAGTGGAGAATAAGATGGGAAGTAGTCTCACTATTTTTAGCACATAAATAGCAAACATCTTGAACATCAAGCCCTCGAATTGCTAACAAGCTGAGGGTTGGCAGCCTTTTATGTAAGACCAGCCATAAGAAGAAGGCTATTTTATACGGCCACTTTGGAGACCAAATCCTAGGATTTGTGACAATTAGCGAAGCTTCGTCTTCGATCATAGAATAGCAAGATTGAACAGAAAATTCACCAGATTTTGTGAGGGTCCAAGTTGTAGTATCAGTTCCGGTGCGCACCTTAATTGGTTCCAATTTGGTGATAAGGTCTACTGCTTCGTTGATCTGAACGCTGGTGAGCCTTCTTTGTATGCCAAGATTCCAGTTGGTGGAGTTATTGCTGAACTCAGTGCTCTCTGCTACTGTTTTGCCCTTGGTTGTAGATATGGCAAATAAATTTGGATAAGTCTCCTTTAACGTGCAAATCAACTGTTTTATAGTATTAAGGAGCTAGCTGTCACCCTCACGTAGTTATGTTGTTTTCCCGGTGACAACCAAACTTTAAGTCGTCATTAGAGTTTTATACTCTTCTTTCTGTCTCGTTCCGTCTTGTAAATTAGCAATGAACCATACCATTTACGCGTAACTTGGTAAACGGCTGATTCGAACGTTGAACGAGTCATGGGTTTTACCCATAATTTCCCATATGCAATTTAAAAGTTAGAAAATTAATGAACTGTATTAAAACGATCAATTAATGATATAATTAAAAAGCAGGAACTAGTAAAAGACGATGTAGTCAACACTGCAATATTTTTCTTCTAAATACTATAAGAGTGGAAAAAACCAAGTCTACTCAAGTGGTAAAACAAGACAAGAATGAAAATGAAAATAAAGAAAGAAAGTGAAAAGGAAGGGTTTTACCAATTCAACCAACAAATAAAACCCCACAAACAGATAAAAACGAAAACACAAGCAAAAAGAAGAACAGTATCTTATGTTTTCTTCTCTCAGAACGGCGAAATGTACTCGATATAGTCAAAGAAAAAAGAAGGCCTTAAACCATGTGAAATGGGTAATCTTTTTAATCCGCGGGAATTAACATTACAATTTACACATCTAGATGTGGAAGTGGAAACTGGAAAGAAGATATTTTCAACATGCGAGAACAAATTATGCACTCTAAAAGTAGTCAAAAATCTTGACTGCGAGTGACGAATTCTATGTGTTGCTTACTTGGACGAGATTTTACTATCCAAAAGGTTTCACAGAGGGACCAACTTGATGGAGTTGGTGACCTAACTTATTACAAACTTATCATGCTTTTGTGGTTGTCCACTATCTTTATGGTCATGCGTTCCTTAGTCCCTACCTAGTGATGTCACCTTGTGTTCACTAAACCTCACCGAATGACTATCACCATTTGTGCTCCCAAAAGCCGTAAACACAAGAAGTAATCAAGATGAGTATCGCATAAAGAAGACGTGCTTTGGAGCTAGTTTTATGAGATGGTGGTCTTATAACATTGTTGTCAAGTCAGACTTGGGAGTGAAGAGTAGAAAGTCAAGTTTTGCAAATAATCTTTGAAATGACAAGTCACTTGGCTTCGGTTAACGAGTCACTTTTTTTTTACATCTCATTATCGTAGAATCTGCAATAGCTTTCCAACAACTTCTTAAAGGAACGGTGAGAATGTTGCGCCAAAATCTGCGAAAACGTTAATCTGCACGGCTATGAAAGTACTTCAATATTACCAAGAGCATAATCACACACATGTTTTTTCACACAAGAAGAACACGTATTTGATGAGGTTGAATCCTTGGGAAGAAATAGGAAATTTTATATATCATACTAGGAAGCAATATAGAAAGCCTTCAGCAGAAAAGAAGAGACTCCTGGTGTGGTTTTACTAGGCTCTCTCTATGGCTATTTGTGCATATCAATAGGACTGGACATATTCCTTAACAAGGATTATTTTTCCTACGAATGTAGAGTTTCGTAACTTAACTCTGAGAGACAAACCTCTTAAGTTGTTATACGTAGGACGCAAGCAATGGTTTCCTAAAGCAATTATAGATTGCCCAATCTAGTCCTTGACTGACCTACCAACAATTCTCCACCTCGGATCATGCATTCATGTATGAGACGATCAATAGACAAAATCACCTCCATCTTTCAACGTTGATTCCACCATCACTAGATGCTTACGTATTCTCAATAGGAATCAAACCTGACCGTAGTTCACTGAAATGGCCTTTCTAGAAGGCCTCCACCAGGCTCCTAAGAAGCCTTATCCCAAGAAGGTCTCTTACCAAACAGGAAGGATGTGGATCAATTTTGAGCAATGAAGAAATTTGACCCCAGATACTACTTCAGTCAATATATCAGCTGGATTGTCTTTGGTATCGATCTTCACATGTAATATGCCTTTTTCTTCAAAAAAAATCTATCATAAGGTGAAACCGTACGTTTATGTATTTGTTTCTAGCATGATGCACTTGATTCTTATCTAAGAAAATAGCTCTCAGACTATCACAATGCACCGGAAGTTGGTCTTGCACAACTTCTAAGTCATCTAGCAAACAACCTCTTTAAATGCCTCTGTCACAGCCATATACTCCGCTTCAGTAGTTGAGAGAGACACAATAGACTGAAAAATTGATTTTCAACTAACTGGTACCCCTTCTACGGTAAATACATACCTTTTAGTTGAACGTCTCTTGCCCAAATCAATAGTGTTAGAGCATTGCTAGATTGCACCCACCAAGCGTTTAGTATGTTAAGTTTGGTGTCTTATTTTAGCTCCTGAAAAGGAGAGGGTACCAAGTACACCACCAACTATTTCGTTCGGCAACCTGTGTGGAAAAAAACCTAATATAATTGCAAGTAGACCAACTTAATGATCCTTGACAATATGTATGTAGAGTTTATATTTATATATCTTCTCAATCAGAATTTATAGAATGTGGAGTTTGTGAACCTGATTGTTAAGAAGAGTACTTGGATGATCTCAAAAATCAATACCCAAGATCAATCTAATCGTATCCAAATAAATCAATCGGATTTCTGCCAAGTAATAAACTTGTTATCCATCTTTCAAGATACGAATTCCACAAGAAAAAAGTACCATAGTCAATCATAATTATATGGATGTATCTATTAGGATTGAATACGTACAGCTTGTGCGAATCCAATTATAAAGATAAACAATATAGTGCGGAAAATAAAAGACACAAGATACCACAAGTTTTGTTAACGAGCAAATTGCAATAACAGAAAAACCCTGGGTCCTCGTCCAAATTTGAACACCAAACTGTATTAAGCCGCTACAGACACTAGCCTACTATCAGACTTCGGACTGGGTTGTAGTTGAGACCGAATCCACCCTCCATGTGTTTCAGTTACATTCGCGATCCTTATGTCTCTTGAACCTCAATGAAGACTTTTGATATTAATCTACTTCTAACATATAAGCTTATTTGATTTCCCTTTAGATCAAAGATTAATTATATGGATGTATCTACTAGGATTGAATACGTACAGCTTGTGCGAATCCAATTATAAAGATAAACAATATAATGCGGAAAAGGAAAGACACAAGACACCAAAAGTTTTGTTAACGAGGAAATTGCAATAGCAGAAAAACACGGGTCCTCGTCCAAATTTGAATACCAAACTGTATTAATCCGCTACAGACACTAGCCTACTATCAGACTTCGGACTGGGATGTAGTTGAGACCGAATCCATCCTCCAAGTGTTTCAGTTACAGTCGCGCTCCTTATGTCTCTTGAACCTCAATGAAGACTTTAGATGCCAATCTACTTCTAACAGATAAGCCTATTTGATTACCATTTAGATCAAAGACCAAGGCTTGGAAATCTGTTTATAATGGACAAAGTTAGTAAACCTCAAAAATCCGGAGCACTTACATTCACTTAGATGAGAATCCTGGATTTTCATCTACCTCTCAAGAACAATCTTAAACTTATCAATTATAATAGTTTTCAGATATCTACCTTGAGGAATCACAAAGTCTGAGACGAAGAGAATTTTGCGGTTACTATCTATCTGGCCTGAAAGAGAATACAAGCACCTCGATATAAGAAAAGCAAGATCAGGAATAGAACTATCAAGATAAAGATAGTCAGACCTGGCTTCACGAATCCCCAAAGCGGAGTTTTTTAGTCGTAGACATAATTATGTTTCTTAGAGGAAACTTAGGTCAATAAAGGATGACTCTAGCTATCAACTAGGACACAAAGTGTTAACGAATGATTTTTCCAGTTGAAAGAGCATCTTTATATATAGTTTGTCAAGACTGAGGGTTGTTTGGAATTCAAGCTAAGATAACTTGAAAATCAAGCAAACATTTTCTCTGTTTAGATGAAACTCTAATTAGGGTTTCAAGTAAGCATGTGAAAATTTGTCTTGAAATCACATTAGAAGAATATACACAGTGGTCCGGTTACAGAACCGTGTATAATGACGTTCTTTGGAAAATATACCTTATGAATTATAAGCAACTTGATGTTCATTTAAGCACTTAAAAATTTAATCATGATACACATACACAAGTGTTTTAGTGATCAATGATGTCTTAACGGTGTTTAAGAGAGTCATAGCAATGCTAAACATATTTGAAGAATAAGTCTTTGAGCATCTGCTAAATTCTATTGGGACCCTTGGTGAAGCGGTTCGTAAAATGTTAGGCTAAAGTTCACGAGTTAGGGTGCTAAGGTTCGCGAACCGGGTTCGCCAACCCTACTCGGATCGAGAACTCAGATGGATGTGGTTCGTGAATCGGGTTTGCCGATTGTTAGCCTTTTACACCAACTTGAAAACTCAGTTCACCACGGTTCACGAACCGGGTTCATGAACTATCCCCAACTGAACTTACAGTTTGCGAATTGGTTTTCCAAACTTTTATGTACTCCCTCCGTCCCAAATTCATTAATCTAGTTGTAGTTTGCACAATTCTTAAGGCAAATAGGAAAGGGGAGTATATTTAAGTATTTTTTACAATTATATCCTTATGGATAATAACTAGTAAAACTTAGAAATGATTTATCTCTTAAACTATATCACGGATTTTCGTAAACTTTACACCTTTAAAAAACATTTTAAAACATCTACGTAACGAATATAAACATGACTATCAAAGTATACATATTTCTAATAGTAACAATAATCAATTAAAAGGGTAGTTTTAGAGATATCCCCTTGATTAGTGAAATAACTCAATTATTTATGGGACAAAATTTAAAAACAAATAACTCAATTAATTTGGGATGGAGGGAGTATTTGTTAACTCAGATATCTATGGTTTGCGAACCAATTCGCCAACCTACTCTGAGCAGAAATATAAAAAGTTCTGAATCTCTTTCTTTTGATGTTTGAAACATTCCAAAATGATAAAATCATTTGCATGGGACATTTTCAATTGATCCACAAATAAATTCTTGAACAATAAATCATTTCGAACTAATATCGTTAAGGACCTTTGAACATTTATGCTTGAATCATATTTCGAGATGTTTAACAAGACAAACTTGACTCGAAATTTATTCTTTGCGATAAATCTACTATAAGTCATACGACATAGTCTCAAATAATTGAATGGTAAGATAGTGAGTAAATATAATGGTTCAATCTTCACATACCTGAATAATGAAGTTCTCCAAATATCTTATTCGATTTTCGAGGGTGATGTCTGATACTCAACTACCAAATTCTAACCTAGTTCGAGACTTGACTTCGTAGACTAGAAATCAAGAAATAGTTTTAATCAACTAACATTGACAACAAGCTTGATATAAAAAAATTATGGGTTTAACTGAGCATCGCTCTAACAATCTCCGCCTTTGTCAATTTTAATGACAAATCTATTCAATACTGTTAGAGCATAGCTCGGTTGAACCCACCAAGCGTTGGTACGTCAAGTTTGGTTGTCATATTTTAGTGTGTCAAAACTCATTTAAAGTCGCTTGATTGTACACTAGAGTCAACTTCGTTTAGGTTAGACTAGAAAGTCTAGGAATGTTGAGACATACAAGTATTACTCCGAAGACCTGAAGAATGTAAAGAAGAAGCGAACTACAACGGCGACATCATCCTTTCTCTTGAGGTTAATAATATTAACTTGAACAGTTTCATTCCTAACGTATCTTTCAAGTCGTGCTATATTGAAAACATAACTGCGAAGCTGTATACACTGTACATATTGTATGATACTCTAGTGATGTGACATGGTCATATTTGTATGATCATAGTATAAGGGAATTAGACTACGAAGTATAACGCTTATCTTTTGAAATTTGTAGATATGACATCGACATAATCTTGTATATACTGTTATGATTATGTGAATGGGTTATGGTGAAGATTTCATCCTAGGAAACAATGTTTTACATTCGTTTAAAGAAAGTACATTCATGAACTTGTTTTATGAATCGAAAGGGAAATCATTAGGCTAATTGGTACGGCTATTCATTGCAAATCTTTGGGTTACCAATATGTGTGAGATGGTAGAACCGATCGTAACTTTTTTATTTATCTTGGTATAACTAATCATAATGCCCGACTTATGATTTGGTATGACTAGTTTTTAATAATTGGGTTAAACGATCCTAAGGAATCACCATAAGATGGTATGATCGATATTTGTAATTGGTGTGACCGATCCTAGTAATTGGTGTAACCGATCCTAGTAATTGGTGTGACCGATCACAGAGTGTTGTGTAATCGATCCTTGTAATTGGTAACCGGTCCTGGTAATTGGTGTAACCGATCCTGGTAACTGGTGTGACCGATCACAAGCAATACCATGGGAATATGGTAACCGGTCCTGGTAACTTGTGTGACCCATCACAAGTATTTCCATATTGAGGTATAACCGATACTAGTGATTGGTAGAACTGATTGAACCAATGTATGTGATTTGATATTTGATCAATCACATAGTTATCTTGGAATACAGGTGAACCAATTCTAAACTTTTTTAGAAGTGTCGTATAACCGATTCCAAGAATGTAAATCCATGTAAATATGAATAAGGATTTACAGTGAAGAGATGTCAACATACTTTGAACACGTACAGTAACTCTTATCGTTTATTGTTCAAAGATATTCCTTATTACTCAGGGAGATCCTGTGCTGAAATAAATTGAGAATCTTTTAATTAAGATTTTTGGTTTTATATGTTTTAATTACCAGCAATTAAATGCATATCTCTAGAGAATAAAAATTAGTAATGTACATTTACTAATTGAAGATTTTCTATTGAGAGATTTCAGACATTTATTGGAATTAAAAAAAAAACAGAATTTTGCTATTCATTGCATATCTTGAGAATATTTTCGGTTTTGGAAATTCCATGGTGTCCAAACATCCTTGGTCTATAAATACCTAAGTTTGCATTTCTAGAAAACTATCCTAAGATCCAGGCAAACTTCATTCTTGTTGTTTCTGGTGGAGCCGTCTATTCGGAGAGGAAAGTATCCTAATTAGGTGAAATCTCTTACGATCGCTCGTTTAAAGACTTCTGTGGGATCAAGAAGCTCTACGAGTACCGTTGGTGGGAAACTAGATAATTGTAGTGTTATTAGTTTTCGATTGATTTGATTGACTAACGGTTGTTGAAACTTTGATTGCACCTAGTTTGTTTATTCTTGAGAATCTTCTCTTCTTATATAAGATTCACTGAAACTAGATCGAAGTATCGACGGGATCTTTAGAATTGTTTGTAGATCTAAAGACATCTTGTGATACTCCATGGTTAACAGACTCCGTTCTGTGTGTGATTGATCATAAGAGATTCAAATGGTATTGTGCAGGTGTTTAATAAAGATTAAACAAGATTTGAAGACGAAGAAGATTTCTTATTAGTTCTCATATCTTTGTGTGTGCACAAACCTTGATCGGATGGGATCCAACTAGAATCGGATTTATTTGATTGATTAGTTGCGTGAGATCGGCATTCTCAATATATCTCTTTGAGATTTATTTTGATTGAGTGCGAATCTAAACTTAACTACTTTTGTAGTTATTGGATAGATTGATCTAACCAGGCAAAGGAGTTTATTAGATTAAATGGAGATCCTTTGCGTATGACATGAGATATCTGTATCTTAAAAAGAATCAATAGAGTTGTTACCAAACAGATTTGTTGTTCCTTTACTGTTTGGAATACGATCCAAAGGAATTGTACCAGTGCGTGACCTTCGAAGTCGGAAGCACAGGGATACTGAGGAAACTAAGTGAACTAGGGGTAGTTGCTTGGTCTCAACTATACGAAGTTGGTGTTGATTTTGTATATCGCTTAATTCTGATGGTATTCAATTCTGGACTTGGACCCGGGGTTTTTCTCTGCATTTGCAGTTTTCCTCGTTAACAAAATCTTGTTGTGTCTTTTACTTTTCTATGTTCGTATTTATAATTGTTTATTAAAATTAAAATTTAATACACAAACGTTAACTCCGATATACTTGATAGTGATCCTATAGAGTTTGGTTAAGTCCGAACCTATTATCAAGTATCACACTTTGGTAGTCGTATTGTCTCGATCTCGTATCCATAGATAATCGCACAAAGTGTGAATACCGATTTGTTGCATTGTCTCGACTCTGTCCATAGACGATCAATTTCGGTAAGAGGACTTATAGGTTGAAAACTAAAAGATTGTGGTGTATTTGGGTACCCTCGTCTTTTCAAATACATATAGATTCAAAATAAATAAACTTTTAGCTCAATTTTTTTTATTCTTGATTTCCTTGGTTCTTCAACAAACGTCTTGAATTCTTCGTATTTCAAGTTCTTCTATGGCTCTGCATGTATTCATTCAACACCTTTGTTGTTGAAAATCTGTATACATAACAACTTATGATAATACTCAAAAAGAGCTTTAATAGAATGAAAAATTACTCTACTCAATAGTTGTTACACATAAACATAGTATTGTTATCTTCCTCAAAGTTCAATTGCACCATAACTTTGAAGCAATACTATGGTGATATGTTCTCCCCCTTAGTCAATACTTACATCTTTTGCAAAATAGGTAAAACCTATATGACATAATCCACTCTTCCCTTACATAATGCTCCGAGAAGCCATATGTTGTAGTAAGATACTACTTAATAATTTCCCCCATTTTTGTCAACAGAATTGTCAAAAGCGAAAAACAAATCATAATGAATTAAACAAAAGAGTGTCAAGACTAGAGAACACATACCAGCTTTTCGTTTAGACGATTCCACCAAGAAAACTCAATGTTTTTATCAAGGAGATATAAACTCGATATTTTAATTAAATAAACTTCAAACATGCAAGATGATATTATTTAGAATAGCTAATGTCACACATAAAAACTACTCCAAAATCTATTGTTCCTCCTTAAACAATAAGAATAAAATTACTACAAGGAGTTAACTATTAAAAATACCCTACAAAATTCTTCATCATCCCGAACTCATTATCAACGACTGGCATAGGAATATAAGGTTCGTGAATGGGCGTGTTAACTCCTTCTAACTTATTTGACTATTGTTTGACAAGTGCTTCTTGAATCTCGAGAGATTTTTGCATAATGTCCTTGAGACCCTGCACTTCGATCTAGGTCTTTTTCAGTTCTTCAAGAATATTTGCAAAACCTTTGCTGATTTGACCAATTTTCTCAAGGTTTCTTCATCTTCTTCTTTTTTCTCTTAAAGGGTGAATCTTTTTCCTTAGGGTAGGATTTCTCTAATTCCTTGGTTGTGAGATCAACAACCATAGGCACACGGGTCTTAATAGAAGGGATCTTGCTCGAAGGCTTCATATCTCAGAAAATAAATTCTAAGTATGTGACTTGTGCAACGCATAAATATATAGTATTTCAAGAGCAATTTGAGTTTTGGAAGAATTCCAAAAACAGTGTGATATTTGAAAAAGAAGATTTTTAACCGTGAAGTTCCAGAACCAATAGAGTTCTTTGAACAAAAAGAATTTCGTTCACCAACCAAAAAATCAAACTAGAGAGGTGAAATACAATTTTACCCGTAGTAAATGAAAACACGAACTCAATGAGCCAAAAATCACTTAATTCCGAGTTATAGCGAAGAAATTACGAGTGATTTATTGAAGCAACACTTATTATGTGTTGCTAAGGAAGTTCGTGAATAGGAAATTGTACACGAACTTTTTGCAACAATTCGTGAACTAAAATGGGAAATACGTAACTAGAGGGCCTTTTTTAGTCAAATACTTGGTGTTTCCTTTCCTAGACAAGGTGGCTCTGTTTCCAAGCAATCCAGCCTTGATCATTCATTATAAATAAAGGTCTCATGTAACCACACAAACCATACCTTTGAAAATTGTGTGTGTGTTGTATAAGGTTATTTTTCATACCTTTGTTCTTCACGAAAAAGAGTGATATTTTAAAAGATTTTACCTGGGGATTGTAAAGCACAATAAAGCACAGGTAAGCTATCTTTTTTGGTAGTTACAGAACCTGTTTCTAGGTGTTTTTCATAAAACTTAGACTTGATAGATCAAGAGATCTCTAGATTATTTTTAGGTCATCTTGTGAGAAAGGAACGGTAAACCCTAATTTTTGAAGAGCATCTTCTAAAGAGAATTAACATTCTGCTAGAAGATTTTCAAGAGTATCTTCTAAGAGAATTGGTGTTCTGCTAGAAGATTTACAAGATCTAAAGAGAATTGGTGTTCTGCTAGGAGTTCTATAGGTGCACGAATACAACTGAAGCATGTATTACATCTAGTCCAAAATTTGGTAGTAGATAATTGATGTAACATCTTAAATCATTGTGTGTTCAATATGGACTAGGTCCGGGGTTTTTCTACAAAATTGTAATTTTCCTCGTTGACAAAAACCTTTGGTGTTTGTGCTATTTCTTTTCCGCATTATATATTGTTTTATCTTTATAATTGAAATATCACAGTTTTATATAGCTAAACCTAGATAGTATTAACTCAACTGTAAAGAACCTATAAGACTCGTTCTTGTTTAATTCGTATCTTGATATGTAGATTATAAGACTTGTTCTTGTTTGAATTGTGATCGATTACGAAACTTGTTTCTTATAGAATTCGTATCTTGAAAGATATATAACAAGTTTATTACTTGGCAAAATCCGATTGAATTATTTGGATACGACTAGATTGATCTTGGATATTTATTTTTGAGGTCGTCCAAGTAATCTTCTTAACAATCATGTTCACGGTCTCCACAGTCTATAAGTTCTGATTGAGAAGAGATAGAGATATAAACTCTACAAAAGGATCATTAAGTTGGTCTACTTGTAATTGTATTAGGTTTTTTCCATACAAGTTTTCGAACGAAAAAGTTAGTGGTGTACTTGGTACCCTCTCCTTTTCAATTGGTATCAAAGCATGCAAACACCTTTATACCTAATAAGTCTGTGTTTGTAGCGTTCTAAATTATGGACAAGAGTGCAATCTCAATTAACGTACCACCATCCTTAGATGGCACAAATTACTTATGGTAGAAAATAGATATGCGATCCTTTTTACAATCTCGTGTTTCAAAACATGGGTTATTGTTGTCAATGGATACAATCTTCCAATTTCTGGAGAAGGAGTAGATTTTGTTCCAAAATATATAGCTACATATACAGTAAAGCCTCTGTATAAGAATATCCTAAGGATCACAAAAATATATTCTTATATGGGGGTTATTCTTATATGGAGGTCTACCTTGAATAGACCAAAAGAAATTTTTTCATACATGCACTTGAGAAAATACACATATATGCATTGGAAACACAAAAATGTATCTTGGTAAATATAAACTCAACTTTGACACCGAAAATTGACTAATAAAATTATATGGGTGAAATATGTCAACGAAAGTTGACCGATGATATTATATGAGTGAATGATATTGGTATTGAATTGTGCACAAAAATGCAAATGCTCTACTTTGAAGCCAAATAATCTTGTAAAATGGTTACAAGAATCTCATTATTTTAAACTTTGATGCATGACAAGACCTATAATATTTATATTATAATGTCAATTATTCTTATATGGAGGTAAGTTCCTTAAGACGGGACCGATTTTTTTTATGACTTATTCCAATATGGAGTTTATTCTTAAATATAACTGGCCCAAATCGGGACCAGAATTTTTTATTCTTATATGGAGTATTCTTCCAGAGAGGTTTTACTGTAGCGATGACGAAATCAGTAATGCTAAAAAAAGCTATGATGGTCTGAACGCTATTATCCATGACATAAGCCAAGATCTTCAACATCACGTGTCTACGTGCACTAGATGGAATGATGCTTGGGATATCTTAGTAAGCATATTTGAAGGGAATAACACAGAGAAAGAAGCAAGGCTTCAAAACCTAACTTCTGACTGGGAAAACCTTCATATGGCTGATGAAGATTCGTTTGAGGAATTTAATCACAAGTTGTCTGAAATAGTGAATGCCTGCTATGCACTGTGAAGGATTATTTCTACAAAGGATATTGTGATGAAAATTTTGAGATCTTTACCAGCTCCATACGATTCTAAGAAACATGCTATCGCAAAAGGAAATGATCTTACTACTCTTTCCAAAAGCACCCTCGTTGGAAATTTAAAGATCATTGATCATGAACAACAAACTAAAGCTGATAAAGGTATTCCCTTCATATCTAGCAAAAACACTAAAATACCTGATAAAAGTGAAAGTGCTGACATCTCCGAGAAAGGTCCTGTAAACGAACTATCAGATGAAGATCTTGAAAATTTAGTTTCTCTTATTACAAGATAATTTAGAGATCTTCTCAAGAAGAGAAATAAACGTTTCTCCAGATATCGTCCTTCCTCACCAACCAAGCCACATAATCGTATTTCTTCTAAAAAGGTGGATGACGATAGTGATGATGAAGAGATACCTCAGCGCTTCAAGTGTAGAGGTTTTGGTTACTTTGCTAATGAATGTCCAAACCGTAGAAAATATATACTGGCAACATGGGTGTTGCGGCAACTCCTGATGAAAACTCTGATCATCATGATTCAACCGACTGATGTTTGTAAAATAATGGTAAAATAAAGTTCGCCACTAAGACTTGTGAGGATTTTATTTTAAACCTAATTTTTGAAACTAAAATATATAAAAAAATCTAAAGATTAAAACAGGATTATAGAAAATACTGAGACAAAGGATTCCACCATCACCAATTTTTAAGTGACTCAATATCAATAATTGTGAAATTCGTACATTCAAATTGATTCTAAATCATTGCCTAAATAATTGATTTTCAAAGCAATGATTGTAAATCGTAAACATGGCACATAAAAGGTTTATTATTGCAAATAATCATAAAACTAAGCTTGAAACATCAAAAGAAACCACAACCATTCAATAAAAATTATGCATTCAATTTTAAATTAATGCAAATAATCATAAAAGAATTGCAGAAATTAATTAAATAGAAATTACCACTTTATTACCGGCAAATGCCTTCCTCCATTTTCCTAGTGATGGGGTTTAGATCCTCATAGAAAACACTCTCTCAAAATATAAAAGCATAGCTCAAAAGTGCTTAAAAAGAAGAAAATATAAGAAAAAGAATAAAACCGCGAAACTGCAATGTTTACAAGCGTTGCGGATCGGCTGCTACAAAGATATAAGACTGCTGAAAGAACAACGGTCTTCTTTGTTGTTGAATAAGCCACTGTTTCTGCGACTGTGTTCTGTAGTTTTTTGTTTATCGTGTTCTTTTTCTTCCGCAGTAGCAGAAATTTTTCTGCAACTTTTTTCTTCTTCGATTCTTAGCTTTTGTTACCTCCCCAGTATCTCTATATTCGTTCCGTGGCATTCCAACACCCTTTCTATACACCACAACCATCCATATCTTCTCAAAATCTTTGAAATAAATAAACAATAAATATAAAATACTTTCAAGGGAATATTTTCTTTTCTTTTCCTTCACGCATTGTTGACTGAGTTATCTCCAAATATTTTTCCTTGTTTATGATATATCTGATTCTTAGGAGAATATCTTCTCCTTTATCCCACTTAGACTAAGTCCTATAGGCTAAATTGAACTGCTAGATTAGCAGTTAAGTTTTGCAGTTCAAAAAAAAAGGTGTTGTCTATTTGTTAACACTAGTTCTCTCTCCTAGCATTTGCTCGCATGTGAACTAGCAACGAGATTGAAACGCTGAATGGTTCAGCGCTGAAAAAAACACATTTTCCGTAAATGGTTCAACGCAGGGGAGAATATTCCAGCGCATCTGTGCTGAATGGAAACACGCCAACAGTGAGCGCCGAATGAAAACGCGCTGGCCGATTCACGAAGTGAAAATTCTCATCCGTCACTTCACTAGACCCCCTCTCTATCCTCCCACTAGACTACTAGACCCTCTCTCTCTCCCATATGCATCACAATTGATGCTTTTTATTATCTCATATATAAATTAAATTAAATCTTCTTTCAGCCTTCTCATAAATAAACGTGCTTTTTATTATCCTCTCACTATACTAACTAGGCTTAGTCTGTTGTCTGTTCTCTGTCTGTTTCTTTCTCTCTTTCTAATCGTTAGTTAACAAGTGATGTTGGTGTATAGGAAAATAATAATAAATAAATAATATGACACACTTTCTATTTTCATAGATAAAAAAGTGGAAAAAGATTTTGCGCTCAATCATTCAGCGCCCAGCGCTGTTCTATTCAGCGATCAGCTGCTAGACTAGCACTACCATAGGACTTAGGAGATGGCCCTAGCTGACGTGGACTGCTAATCTAGCTGCTAGATTAGCACACCATAGGACTAAGCCTTAATCTCCAAAAATAAACCAAAAACCTGAGACTTTATCCAACCTGTTTAATCGTGAAAATATGGTAACTTCCTCTCTATTTTTTTCTCACAAATAAATCCTTTACCAATCTTTTTTTGTCTCAACCAATTAATCCCACTCCATATCTATGAAAGAGAACGAGAAAATCTCCTCAAAAATCTTCAGAGAAACTTCGCAGCTCAACAATGAATTTTTCTGCCAAAATAATCTTTAATAGAGGAAGAAGAAGAGGATGCCCCTATTCAAAATATGGGTGCCTTTATCAATTTTTGAGTGCCTTTAACACTTTTAAAGCCAATTTTTCTACAAACTTTTATTTCTCAAGAACACCTTCAAACACATAAAATAACACAATAAATACAAAATTAAGCACTAACAATACAGAGAATTGAGAACAAATCAGACATGTAAATGTATCTGTCTAATACTCCCAAACTTATTGTTTGCTAGTCCTCGAGAAAATCTAATCTAGAAAATAAAAATCCTAACTCATTGTCACAGGCATCGCGATGGCACTTAGAGTGTGCAACAAGCCTTTGAACCCCTAGTGGCCCTGGTGGCTGAGTGTTGTCTCGGGAGGGTTTACAAGAGTTGTACCCTCCAAACCCCTAACTACATGTGAAGAATCTAGGAAATACACTAAACAATCTCTATAGTTACCCACTTATTCTTAGGCTATGGTAAGAATTACCATGTATAATTCCAACTGATACACGCGAGTTTGCGCTCAAGCATACTAAAATTCATATATATGAATTCAAGCTCTACTTAGATATTCGTACAACGGACCATGATATTCAGAATCTAACAAACCACAATCACATGAATAGATTAAGAAGATGGATATAAACATATGTTGACTAAGGTGAACGGTGGATCCCAGAATATCTGTATGAATGTCAATGCCAAGATGAATCCTAATAAATTGAAATACTCTCTCACATGTCTAAATCATAACTCTAGTATCAACTATGCTGGTATATACAGGGGCCCCAGCGATCGATTTATTTATTGAATAATTTTTTTTTTTTTTTTTTATAAATGTATCGACAACATGATTAGATCTTTTGAATACAAGCGCATGCTCCTATACAACAGATTACATGATAGTCCCCATGGATCCTGCATTCCACTCTTGATTAGGCGATGGATACAAGGAGAACACACATATATTGCTATCCAAATGTCAATATATATTTTTTGGTCTGAAATAAATTATACAATAATGGGTCTTGATCTTAATCACTCCACTTCATCCCGACGGTGACAACAAGAAACTACTAGTGCCCCACCAAACCACTAAGATAAACACATAAAGTTTCAAAAATAAATACATATTGTGATATGGTGACGACTAACATGTTATTTCTAATACCTGAGCAGCGTCTTTTTTTCCGAATAGACCATTTAGCTGGGTACCTCAACTCCTATAACTAAGAGGTTTGTTTCCATCCACTTAGATTGGTTAGTGTTATCCTGAATTGACACAAGTTTCCAAACTTTGGAGTTTCATAATGCAACTAAAAGTTTCTCCCCTACCCTCAAACTTAAAAATCAAACATTGTTCTCAATATTATAAAGATGAAATTAAAAGCATGAACAATGAGAAACTATAACCACTTGAAGGAAAGGAAATAAGGAAGGATATTACTGTGTCGCATGAGCTGGGTTACCTACCAGCAAGTGCTAAGTTTAAAGTCTTCAACCAGACTAAGAAGGGATTAGTCACATCATAGAGGCATATATCAATAACCGGAACACTAAGGGTCATTCGAATCAAAAAGTGCTATCCAAATAAAAGGAAACTGCAACAGGCCAAGAAAATGAACAAACCGAGCACACTCTTATCTAATGCTTTGTTTAAGAAAAATATATCTAGTTGTGGTTTAGGTTCAGGCTCTATAAAAAGGTATACATGAAATGTTTTCACGGGCTGGATTTCCCCATAGACAGGATTTGTAGGATCAGGTTGTAGAGTCTGGAACAACTCAACTAAGAACTTAGAAGTGTACATAATAATAACTTGAATAATTGTGGATCCTCAAAGTCAATCATATTTGACTCGCACAATTGACCATAATGAAAGTACTAGTCATTCTTAAGCAATGTGTCAATTCTAATCTCCTAAAATAATTAGGCTTAGTCTCAAAACTTAATAACTGACACATTTGAAACTCATACGTTTCCATAATTTGAATAAAACTTTTTGCCGGGAAAACAAAGTCAATCTTGGTATTATCACCTCGGTAAACCTCATCAACTAGACTAACAACTGAACTTCTTTACGAACATCATTAGATTCGGGAAACGTATATGAAGATACTCTTGCAAAATGGTTGAGGCACATATTTCAGATCCCAAGTGAGGGATCTTTCTAAGAGTTAAAGGTAAAGCACATGGAGAATGATAATAATCCCCAAACTTAGAGTTTTCAGTGTCACCGGATAGACTAGTCACAATTTTCCTAATTTCTAGATCGTCGGATTCCTAAAAATGGTTAACTGCTTCTTATAGGTAATAATTAGGTGGTGCATCCTCGCTCATATTTAAAATCTTTATGAGTCTATCTTCTTTATCTAAGACTGTTGTTATTTAATTGCTAAACTCCAAACTAATATTCTCATGATAAACCTGTTCCTCTAGACCATCATTGGCTTCATAACAAGGAAAGACTACATCATCTAAATCAGTGATATCTCTAGTCAAATCATTAAAATTATTAGGATTTGAACCAGAAATAATAATATCTTCATGAAGCTCAATTGGACGAACAAATTCCTGATCAACGTGCCTACATATTTTAGATTCTTCATCAGCACTATCCTCATCATCATAATAACAAGAAGATAGTCGAACCTCATCTATATAAGTATGGTTACCAATTCTAACCTCATCATCTCGATTATATGAATAATTGTCGTCATTTTCAAGTGTAATATTGGAAATTAAGATTATTATGAGCAATACTTATCGTTGCAAGACTTTCCTTCATAATTAAGTTAAAATTATGTGTCGACTCAGTTAACTTATTGAGGGACTCTTCTAGAGAAATAAAAGGATCATAAAAAGTACTAGGTTGCAATTGTTTTATTAAATTCTCCAAAGACGGGGAACTAGTACTATATTATTCATTGTAAACTTGTTTGTATGACCGGTCCGCGTATGAATAATAATTGGGATCACCACAATATGAGCAATAACCTTCAAAAGATTAGTGATGGACCCAACCACTATCACAATATGGTTATAGTTAGAATAATGTCCATTTTGAAACTCAGTCAGATATTCATTGTATTGGATATCGTACTACCTGTTCGACATCCTATGTGCGAGGGAATTCTAAACAAGCACAAACAAGGCTGACTCGACCATATCAAACCTATTCAATCTAGCAAACAAAAAGCATGATGGCTCCACTTAGAATGTTTCTAGACAACTTTTATTCTTCTGAAACGCAACTAGTTATAATTTTAGCAAACCTCTTAGAACGATCCGAATTAGATTAAGTCGAAGAGAAGCAGGATAATCTCTAAGGAGCTTGAATAACCCTACCTCTGTGGAAACGTTTCCTTAGGTTACAAGGGGACGCTAATCAACTTAAAATAATCTTCCTGATCTTTGAGTTAAGCTAACAAAGTAACCATCACTTAAAATATTTTTGAATGACTTTTTTATAAACTCGTTACCCTACGGTCTCTTTCTAGTCCAATTTTAGGTTTAGGTTTGCGTTAGGTAACGTGTTCCTACAGCGGTTAAGAAGGAAACGGTGATGAGTCATTATCTTATATGGTCAGTCCTTTCCCTCTACTAGAAATTAAATTCCGTTTTCAGATACTCGACATATTTGCATATAAATGCGTCCAAAAACCCCACTAACAAGGGGTTCGTGGGTGGTTAGAGTCTTATCTCCCGTTCCAGATGGGCGACAAATCGCTAAAGTTGACTCGGACCACCGAATCCTATGTCAGTGCGCGAACCCAAAGGGTCGAGACAATATCGTAATTGTCGTCCTTTCCTGTCGCAATTTAAAGTGCGTGAAGTCTCACTTCGGGGCAGCACGAACTTGAGGGAAGCAAAATAAATGATTTGCACAAAGGAGTTTGGGTAAAATAAAATAATTTTTTTTGTCTAATATGCAGTAATATATAAAACCTATGTGAATGAAGGGTTAGTCTTATAAAATTCAGGAGAAACAAACAATTATCTCTTGAGTTGTGTGGTCCTAAATCAAATATATTAAATTCCAAAAAAAAATATCTTTCCCGCCGACTCTTTTCTTCTCTCGCTGCTTGCTATTTTTCTCGGCTTCTCTAACCAATTCGCTCTCTAACCTTCCTGAACAAGAGATTAATGGTGCAAATTTCTCCAACTGATAAATCAAGATATTTTTTTAATTAGTTTTTTTTTTTTTTTTTTTTTTTTGAGTTTCTCCAACCATTTTTTTTAGTTAGTCTATCATTTTTTTTTGAGTTTCTCCAACCATGACATACTGATTTCCCCCAAACTATATTTCTAGGTAAAAAATTCACATCTCCAAATTAATCAAATTTAAACGTTACGCTACTTGCAATTTAAAGATTTTTTGTTTGTTGAAAGGCTGCTTTGAGTCCCCAATTTTTTCTTTTTTCTTTTTTAGCAAAGGAAAAGGAGATATTATTAATAAAAGAGAAAAGAGTACAGAATCCTTACAAACAGACTAACTACTCTTGCAGAATTAGTTCCTACTCTATAAAGCTAAGACTTCTGCAAAGATTCTTGGAGGTTCATCATTCCAAGTTTGATTCCTAATACTAGTTCTAGCTAACTTTGCAAGCTTATCAGTTGCATTGTTACAAGATCTTTTTTGAAAAAGTAACCTTACAAGACTCTAAACCAACTAGGATTTTTTGACATTCTAAAATAATGTTCTGATCTTCCCATTGAAAATCCTGTACTCTACCATTACAACAGTTGACAACTTACCTATTATCTCCTTCTATGATGACATTTTGACATTTCATTTGCTGGATCCATTGAAGAGATTTTAGAAGTATCAGGGATTCAACTTGTTTCACATCTCTGGATCTTGCTGAGTAGGCCATTTCTGCCACGAATCTCCCTACATGGTCACGAACAATCATAGCAAAACCTGCATTAGTATTCTGAGAATAAAAAGAAGCATCAATGTTTTTTTTAGCCAGTTTTCTGGTGGTTTTTTCCAACTCTCAGCTGGGATAATGCAATTTCTGTTTTGTGGTTTATGCTGAGTTCCTGAGCAATTCAAACCAATGCAGTTAGAGTATGAAATTATCTTATGCACAATACTTCTAGGATGGTATGATTTATTCTCAAATATTTTTTCACATCTTACTTTCCATATGTTCCATAGAGTGTAAGCATCCATATTAGCAAGATGTTTATTATTTGCCTCAAGAGAGTTATCCTTAGATAGCCAAGATCTTATCCAATCTTTGAGAGAAGTATGAGCTTGTTTTGACTGGTGAAGAGCTGCTGAGATCCCAAACCAAATTGTGTTAGAGTAGCTGGAATTACATAAAAGGTGAGTGACAGAAAGTGCATAAATTATTGATACCCTATTTGTTACAGAAAGTGCATAAATTACTGATGCCCTCTTTGTTACAGAAAGTGCATAAATTACTGATGCCCTGTTTGTACTTGCTGATTTTTTTGTTGACAGGAAGGATTTCATGACAGCATTTCCAGAGGAATTGTTGGATTTTATAAGGGATTTCCATGTGCCAAAGCTTCAACCATTGATGCGCTTGAAGTGGATTGTTCTGTTGATGTAAACCTTGAGCTTTTATTAATTCTCTATAAAGAGATTTAGTGTTGAATCTTCCACATTCGGTTAGGGGCCATCTTATTCTATCTTTGCCTGACTCAGGAATTCCGATGTGTAAGATCTTTCGTACTTGATTACTGTTATATTGATCATTAAGATTTTCCACGTTCCAAACCCTGGCCTCAACATTTGTGAACTATGACACTTTCGTTGTGTTATCCAACTGAGTTTGGGAAAAACTGCGAGATCAGACACTTTTTCTTCAGGAGTAAGAAACCGATTATGTTTGTGAGTCAAGATTGAAGAACCATCCCCAACTTCCCATATACAATACTTCTTTATGATTTGCAGACCTATCTGTATGCTTTTCCAAATCCAAGAACTTTTTTTCCTTGAAGTATCATCAGCCAAAAGATTTTTTTCTCTGAAATATCTAGCCTCTAGAACTTGATACCACATAGCTTGATCTTCATTTACCAATCTCCAAGCCAGTTTTGCAAGAAAAGAAAGATTCACCAACTTTAAATTCTTTATATACCCAAGCCTCCAAACCTTTTTGGTATATTAACTTTTTTCCATGAGATGGCATTTCCTCCCCTTCCATTCTTTTTGCACCAGGAGTAGTTTCTAGAGAAATCAAGAATTTTCTTCAGCAAGAACTTAAAACAAGAAGCATGTACTGATATTCTTTAGATGCTACAAATGAAACAAATGAAAGAAGATGAAAAATACTTAGGAACTTTTCTTCAAGTTCCTAGAAGTAAAGATAAATTCTTCTATAGCCACAATGGAAAACAGGTTACAAATCTTAGTGTTTGTTGTTTACAGGTTTTGTTTGTTTATATTATCACTTGTAGTCTGCCATGTAACTCTGTTTTTGATTTACTGTATATATATATGACATACTAACCGGATTGTCTATGACACCAATCGAAGGATATATGGATATGCAAATTGATTTAAAACTGTAATCGGTGATTTTGCATCTAAAAATGTGAGAAGAGTCGACTTTGAGTAGCTAATTAGCTAATGATGAGTTATTATTTCTTTCTGGTTCATGGAGTCACACTATTGATGGGGCTTCAATTTTAACTTCGCTTTGGGGAAGTAAAATCTCAGGGCCGGCCATGTCTGTTTTCTTATGAATGAATTTAATGATGACTGTTTTTTTTCCCGTAGTTTCCTTTTTCAACTCTTCAAAAGATGGCACTTTGGTAAGATCCATAGAACTTCCAAATAATCCAAACTAGTAGTAGTCTGTATTCACGTATATACGCTTGTCATTGGCAGTAAAGAAACTCATCTTTTTTGACAAATATTGGATGGCGATTGATGATAAATCAGTAACTTATTTAATCCAAAAGTCATCCAACCAAAGCCAATAAGGTCAGACCTAGTTACATATATTGATGTGTATTCGGTTATTTTGTTATGCAAGAACCATTACAAGGACTTAAGGAGGCAAACAAGGCCCCCAACCACAGAAACAAATACGAAATCGTGTGGCCCATAACTAGAGAACGAGAACCATACTCAAAGGGTCAAGGACAAATACTACCTTCCAATGATAACTGTGTGACTACCTTTAAGGTGATGATTATTGGGCCGACCGAGCGAAGCGAGGGTGGACCTTTATATGACCATTTTTTTGTAGAACCCTGTTTTAGGGCATACCTAAAACTTTCAGGGCATACAAACCAATAATCCCATCTAAGGTGTCCTTATAAGGGGTATCTCTTGGGTAGTTCAATTACCCATATACCCTCCAACCGTTTTAATTACTAATCTACCCTTGCCCTTAATATAAAAACCTAAAATCAGTTTTAAGAAAATCAAAATCAGTTTCTATATAACTTCTTCATCTTCTCTAGCCGAAACCTTCTTCTCCCTCGCGAGAAAAAAAAAATTCATCGCCGTGATTAATCGTCGATTCACGAAAATTTGATCGTCGATTAAACTTAACTATATAATGGGTCGAACAAAGGAAAAGGCAACTGGTAGGCGTTCAAAATCGTTTTCAAATCCCTCAATTGAAGAAGAAGAACCAATTGAAGAAGAACAACCAATTGAACCTGAAATTGAACCACAGAATCAACCAATCGAAGAACCAACTCCTGAAATGAGGATAAGAAAGTAAATTCTACAAACCCAATCTCTTATTTGATGTTTTTAATCGATTCAATAGGGTTAGTTCCATAAAACTTAGGGTTTTAGACGGTTTCAGGCATAGGTTCGGCGCATAATGTTGTTGTTTTTTAAGCCGAACTGTTCTTCAAATTTTCATCTTGAAAGTGTATATGAACAGTTCGTCTTGAAATAGTATACCAAATATACGCCGAACCTAGTCACAGTTAGGATTTTCAGTATAGGTTCGGCTTGTTATAGAATATTGAATTTAAGCCGAACCATGCTCTGTTAGTTTGCAAAATAAACTAGGTGTAGGTTCGGCTCATATTGTGTTTTACGGGGTAGCTGAACCCTTGACTTAATGTGTCCGGCTTGTTATCAATTTTCATTATACGCCGAACATAGCATTGTGTTACAAGGTCCACTGATGTTTATTGGGTTCGTCTCATAATAGGTGTTACGGGGTAACCGATCCTAGACTTTAGTTAATTCAATATGTTAATAAATTTTTAAACTTGTTTAAGGAATAACGAAGTTAAAAAGAGGAGGAGGATGGAGGTTACACCTTCTACTTCTAAAACACCCGATCCTCAACGAGGAGGTAAAAAAAAATTGGGAGCTGGAGGGCGAGGAGTTGACAAAGCCGCAGCATTAGAAATTCGTGAACCACTTCCAGAGATACAAAGAGAAGAATAAGAAGTTGATGGTAGTCATGTAATGTTAAGAATTTTTCTTCCAGCACATACAGGAGTAGGTTCGGCTAATTATGACATTTTAAAACAAGCCGAACTAGGGTCTAGAAAGTGGGTTCGGCTCATAATCATAACACTTTCAGCTTGCCGAACTGTTCATTAGTTGTCAATATCCAGGTGGGTTCGGCTGATAAATTAAGCCGAACATATTCCAGAATCGCCGAACCTTAGTGAAAAAACACAAACTTTTTATGATTTTAAGCTACAAAAGTAAAAGTGAGATTAAACATAAGATAGAAGTGTACCTGTGTATTAGAAGCATTGGGTTCCTCATATATGTATTCATCATCCGGATTTGGCTCATAAAAATCATCACCTTGAGTTTGAGTTTGAGTTTGTGCTTGAGTTTGAGTTTGAGTTTGAGTTCGAGTTTGTGTAAAATCATTCTCATAATCTAAGAAATCAGCCATTTCCGGATCATTGTTGTAATTGATATGTATTTTCCTAGGTCTTTTAGATGAAGATTGACCCTCCTCATACATTGAATCAAACACAAGCTTTTTTCTCACTTTCCCTTTCTTCTTTTCCAAAAAAACCTAACTTTTTTTTCTTACTCCAAAAAATCAAAGTTAGGTTTTTTTTTCTTACTCAAAAAAACCTAACTTTTTTCTCAATTTTTTTTTTCTTACTCAAAAATTTATAACTAAATAATCTTAATCACTAATCAGAATTATTATAACTAATCATTAGTATTAACACTAATCCTAAAAGGGAAGATTTGCCATTACCAAAAATATTTGGTTAAGGGGTTATTGATTTTGATATTTACAACCAGTTTTTGTCTTTATTCAATATGCCCTAAAAGTTTCACGTATGCCCTAAAACAGGGTTCTTTTTGTAAATTGTAAGTCATCAATTGACACAAAAAGATTGGATTTGGTGTCCATGGTTGGTCTTTTTCACTTGACATAATTATCCTTCCCGTTTAGTCCAATTACTATAACTCCTTATGTATCCTATTTTTTCAGGGGTATAATTGGAAATCAAACTTTAATATAACATATCTAAAAATCCGTGCCTTGGATTTTACAAATTTTATCTCGTTGGAAATGTAATAAAAAAAGCTACGCAATGAGTACAAAAAACAATATCAAATTTAGAGTTTTTACGAAAAATTCGGAGGTATTTATTTTTTGGCATAATTTTAGATTATTAAATGTATATCTATTATGCAAACCACCACAAACGATACATAATACTTTATGTAGCCATATTTTGATTTATAAATCAACTAATTTTCTGTTGCAACTAATAAAACGATGTACTCCCTACGTTTCAAGAAAAGTGATACTTTCACTTTAGTCACAATTCTCTCGAAAATTGAATGCATAGCCATTATGCAAACTACCACAAAGGATGCATAACACATCATGCAACCATATTTTGGTTTATAGATCGACTAATTTTCCGTTTCAGAAAAAGTTATACCTTTACATTCCGTTTCAGGAAAAGTGATACTTTCACCCCGTTTCGGGAAAAGTGATACTTTTTCTGGAACGAGGCGAAAGTATCATTTTTTCTGGAACGGGGAGAAAGTATCACTTTTCCCGAAACAAAGCGAAAGTATCATTTTTCCCGAAACAGAGCGAAGGTATCACTTTTTCCGAAATGGGACGAAAGTATCACTTTTTCTGAAACGGGGCGAAAGTAGTCGCAGACAAACCCCATCTTCAGATTCTTCTTCGGTCGGCCCTCCCACCGTGGCAACGGTTGTACTAAGTACTTTATGTAGCCATATTTTGGTTTATGCATCAACTAATTTTCCATTGCAATTAATAAAACGATGTATTCCCTCCGTTTCAAGAAAAGTGGTACTTTCATTTTAGGCACAATTCACGAAAATTGAATGCCATTATGCAAACCACCACAAAGGATGCATAACACATCATGCAACCATATTTTGGTTTATGGATCGACTAATTTTCCGTTTCGGAAAAAAGTGATACTTTCACATTCTGTTTCGGAAAAAGTGATACTTTTGCCCCGTTTCTGAAAAAGTGATACTTTCGCCCCGTTTCAGAAGAAGTAATACTTCTTCTGAAACGGGGCGAAAGTATCACTTTTTCCGAAACGGTGTGAAAGTATCACTTTTCCCTAAACAGAGCGAAAGTAGTCGCCGACAAACCCCATCTTCAGATTCTTTATCGGTCGGCCCTCCCACCGTGGCAACGGTTGTACTAGTTAATATTATGTATGAAATGATGAATTAATGGATGGTGCGAACTAAAATTAAAAAGCAAATTTCACCTCTCCATTTATGTTCATGCATTCCCTATGAGTGCACGTCCAGTGCAAAGTGAAACAGCTAAATAAAACTTAATGAGCAAGTCCCAAAATGTTAACCTCTTCTCTAGGACTATTTCACAGTTTCGGAATAGAGGGAAAAAAATGCGATTACCGGGGAAAAAACTTGTTTCCAAAAACCCTTGGTTCTCTAGCTAATAATAGAGAACTCAAAACTAGTAAACACCATTCTAGAAACATAAATATCCAGCTCAAAAAGCCTAAAATAGCTCTTATGAATTTTTCTTGTGCTATTTTCCGTATTGAGTAATGTAATGTTAGTGAACTAGTGTAATAGGAGTGTTAACTTTACATTTAGTTGTGTGTTGTTCAAATGAGTGGATGTTAGACATCCACACATTTTCCTTGTAAGGTCTTTTATAGACCAAGTAGAAGAGGGAGTGTATTATCTCTTCAACTTAATGAAATTAGAGAGAGTGAGAAGAACCAAATAGGTTCCCACTTCTCCATTAACAAAATCATCCACAAGCATCTCTTTTTTAATCACCCAAACAACCAACAATTGGTATTTAGAGCTTAGATCTATTAGATTTGATCTTGGTGAGTGAAAAACAATCAATCAATACCCATTAAATCAAAAAAATCAGCAACAAATAAACTTTTCAAAATCTTGATCTAAAAAAAAAAAACCCAATTTCTTCAATCAATCTTCAACAAAATCAATGGCAAGTAGTAGTAACTCAAGTTTATACATTCAACAACTTTCAATACCACTTTTTCATGGAGAAAATTATGATTTTTTGGCCATCAAAATGAAGACCTTGTTCATGTCACAAGATGTGTGGGAGATTGTACAAAATGGGTATAATGAAATTGAAGATACATAAACTCTAGAACAACCCCAAAAGGATTTACTTAAGGAAAGTAGAAAGAAGAATGCAAAAGCATCCATGTACATTCAACAAGGAGTTGGAGACACTATTCTACCAAGAGTAATCCATTTTCCTTTAGCTAAAGAATCTTGGGATATCCTTCAACAAGAGTATGGAGGTAATAAGAAGGTAAGAGAGTTGAAATTACATTCATATAGAAGAGACTTTGAGAATCTAAAAATGAATGAGAATGAATGTTTGAATGAGTTTTCTTCAAGAGTTGTTGAAATTGTTAATAATATGTTGATGTGTGGTGAGAAGTTGGAAGAAAGAAGAATTTGTGAGAAGATATTGATTTGTTTGCCAGAGAAATTTGAACCCATTGTGGCGGTTTTGGAAGAGACTAAAGATTTCTTTACATTAAAGTCACAAGAATTATGGGCTTCCTTGAAGGTGTATGAGCAAAGGTTGTCAAGACACTCCGAAAATCGATTGAGAGTGCTTTTCAATCAAAAATGAACTTGAACTCAATGAATAAAAATGAGTACAAGGGTGATGCTTCATCTAACTTCAAAGGAAAGGGGAAATGGAAGAAAGGAGGAGCAAGCTCCAACAACTACCAAAAGGGTGATTCTCAACAAGTACCAAAATGCAATTGTTGCAATAAGAATGTTCATTTGGAGAAGAATTGTTGGAACAAAGGGAAACCTCAATGTCATCATTGCAAGAAGTATGGACATTTGGAGGAGGATTGTAGATACAAAGGAGATGAACATGCCGGTAGAGCGGAAGAGAAAGAAGAAAAAGGAAAACAAAACTTGTTTTATGCTTGTCAAAGTGCCGTAGAAACTTCCAAGAGTGAAGTGTGGTTTGTGGATAGTGATTTTACTACTCATATGTCCGGTGTGAAGAGCTTGTTTGTTGATATGGATACATCCATAAATTCTCTAGTGAAGATGGGGGATGGAAACATGGTTCAAGCTAACGGAAGAGGTACAATTTGCGTGCAAACTATCAATGGAGCAAAATACATTAGAGATGTGTTATATGTTCCGTATTTGGCATAAAATTTGCTTAGTGTTGGGCAACTTGTGGAGCTTGTGTACGCGATTCATTTTGAAGATGGATATTGCACCGTTTATGACAAGAAACACAAGAACAAGAGACAAGTAATGAAGAGTATCAAGATAGAGAAGAATAGAAGCTTTCCAATTGTATTTGAAAAGGAGAAGAATGTTGCATTGAGGATGGAAACCATTGATGAAACATGGTTATGGCATAAAAGACTTGGGCATTTGAATTTCAATAGTCTCAAGGTGCTTTCCAACAAGAACATGGTGCAAGGACTTCCACAACATATCAACCACAAGGATGGAGTATGTGAAGGTTGTGCACTTGGGAAACAACATCGCCAACCATTCCCAAAAGGTGTATCATGGAGAGCAAAAGAACTTCTTGGTTTGGTACATACCGATGTGTTTGGACCAATGAAGACACCAACTCATGGAGGTAATAGATATTTTATCTTATTCATTGATGATTTTAGTCATGTGACTTGGGTGTACTTCATGAGGCAAAAATCCGAAGTTTTTAGCATCTTCAAGAAGTTCAAGAGCCTTGTTGAAAAGCAAAGTGGTCATTACATCAAAGTTTTGAGAAGTGATAGAAGCAAAGAATACAACAACAAAGAGTTTGATAAATTTTGTGAAGATGAAGGCTTAGAAAGGCAACTAACCGTGGGTTATACTCCTTAAAAAAATGGTGTTTCCGAGAGAAAGAACCAAACCGTTATGGAGATGGCGAAGTCCATGCTTCATGAGAAGGGTATGCCTAAAGTGTTTTGGGCCGAAGCCGTCAACATCGCCGTCTACTTGATGAATAGGTGTCCAACAAAAGCCGTATGGGATAAAACTCCAATTGAAGCATGGGGTGGAAGAAAACCATCGGTAAGGCATATTAAAGTTTTTGGTAGTGTGTGTTATTCTCAAATTCCAAAGGTGAAGAGAACAAAGCTTGATGAATCAAGTGAGAAGTGTATATTCATTGGCTATAGCCTCCAATCAAAAGGTTATAGGTTGTTTAGCTTAAAGAACAACACAATGATCACAAGCCGTGATGTCTTGTTTGATGAAGGAGCTTCATGGAATTGGGAAGAAGGTAAAATTGAGAAGAGAACCATTATTGTTGATGAAGTGCAAGAAAATTCAGCAACAAATGAAATTGAAGAAGGTGAAGAAAATGAGGAAGAACTACCTCAAACACCTCCAAATACAAGACAAGGAGCATCTCCAAGTATGTCTCCAAGTACTAGTGCATCAACATCACCACCATCGGCACCAAATAAGATGCATAGGTTGAGTGAAGTGTATGAAAGATGCAACTATTGTATGGTCGAACCGGAAAATTTTGAAGAAGCATCAAAAGAACCGGTTTGGATAAAAGCCATGGAAGAAGAAGTTTTAGTCATTGACGAGAACAATACATGGGAGAAAGTAGCAAGACCAAGTGACAAAGAAGTTATTGGTGTGAAGTGGATCTACAAGGTTAAGTACAATGCGGATGGATCGGTTCAAAGGCACAAAGTAAGGTTGGTGGCAAAGGGATATTCACAACAACCCAGCATCGACTACAATGAGACTTTTGCACTGGTTGCTCGTCTTGACACCATTAGAGTTGTGATTGCTATGGCTTCCCAAAAAGGTTGGTTACTTTATCAACTTGATGTCAAATCGGCATTTTTGAATGGAGAACTCCATGAATAGGTCTATGTAGAACAACCACAAGGTTTTGTGATTGAAGGAGAAGAAGACAAAGTATACAAGTTGAAGAAAGCTTTGTATGGACTCAAGCAAGCACCAAGAGCTTGGTATAGTGAGATAGATGGATACTTCAAAAGGCAAAACTTCAACAAAAGCAAGAGTGAGCCTACACTATATGTGAAGACAAAAGGTACGTCTATTCTCATCGTTGCCTTGTATGTTGATGACCTTATCTTTACAGGAAATGATGTTCATATGATTGAACAATTCAAGAGAGAAATGATAATGAAATATGAGATGAGTGACATGGGTTTTCTCAAGTACTTCCTTGGTATTGAAGTTCACCAAAGTGAAGATGGAGTGTTCATTTCTCAAAGCAAGTATGCCGAAAAGGTGTTGAAGAAATTTTGTATGCTTGGTTGTAACCCCACATCAACACCACTTGTAGTGAATGAGAAACTCAAGAAAGATGATGGAGGAAGAAAGGTTGATGAGACTTACTATAGAGGTCTTATTGGAAACTTGTTGTATCTTACACATACAAGACCCGATATCATGTTTGCTTCAAGTATGCTTTCTAGGTTCATGAGTTCACCTAGTCATCTACATCTTGGCGCGGCAAAGAGGTTGTTGAGGTACATACAAGGAACAATGAATTTTGGAATCATGTATTCAAGAAATTTGGATGTCAAATTAGTTGGCTATTGTGATAACGACTTGGGAGGATGTATTGATGACATGAAGAGTACATCGGGGTATGCTTTTTCTCTTGGTTCGGGTATATTTACATGTGCATCGAAGAAGCAAGAAACCGTAGCTCAATCCACGGCGGAAGCGGAGTACATTTCGGCATCAATAGCTACATCTCATGTTGTATGGCTAAGAAGAATCATGGAAGACATTCAAGAGAAGCAAGAAGAAAGCACCATAATCTTTTGCGACAACAAATCGGCAATTGCTATGTCCAAAAATTCGGTTGAGCATTGTAGAGCAAGGCACATCAAACTCAAGTACCATTTCATTCGAGAAGCGGTTGAAGATGGTGAGATAGAACTCAAGTATTGCAAGACGGAAGACCAATTGGCGGACATATTCACCAAGGCACTTGCCAAAGGAAAATTTCAACATTTCCGTGAACTACTAGGAGTAGAAGAACATCACTTTAAGGAGGAGATTGTTGAGTAATGTAATGTAATGTTAGTGAACTAGTGTAATAGGAGTGTTAACTTTACATTTAGTTGTGTGCTGTTCAAATGAGTGGATGTTAGACATCCACACATTTTCCTTGTAAGGTCTTTTATAGATCAAGTAGAAGAGGGAGTGTATTATCTCTTCAACTTAATGAAATTAGAGAGAGTGAGAAGAACCAAATAGGTTCCCACTTCTCCATTAACAAAATCATCCACAAACATCTCTTTTTTAATCACCCAAATAACCAACATTCCGAAATTAGAAAAGCTAAGGATAGCATCAAGACAACTAAACTAGGCGAGATTCTGCAACCCCAAAAAAAAAAAGGGCGAGATTCCGGAGCAAAATTGTGGGTGTGAGCTTATAATGTGTTTGATCATGTATGGTAAATGAATCGACAAATTCTAGCCGACCAAATTTAATTAAACTTCTGTAATTAGTATTATCAAGGATTAATCGTACTGCACAATCCCGAGTTGCCATTTGAGTATTCTAGCACTAGCCATGTTGAGCTAATTTGCTAAATGCAGAACTATGTATTATCTGTCCAAATATGTATTTAAAGAAACAACGTTTCACAAGTATAAACTTAACAAACAAACAAAAAAAACTTCAACAGTTCAGTACTTATAATCCCATCGCTAAAATCACATAATGCGAGATATATTCATCCTTAACACATTTCAGGCAAGTTGTTCCAACCACCAGTAGTCCAATCATGGCTCATAGACATGGTGCTGTTGTTTGTCGTTGTGTTGGTGGTGTTTGTGGTCGTCGTGTTTATGGACGAAGGTAACTGCTGCATATCTAAGCCAGTATCTTCATCTGTTACTCCTGATGACTGTCCATTTGAAATCTCACCACCGTCATTATAGAAGTCATAAATTAACATTGCTGATGGAATTATATCTAGAAGATTCGACAAATCATCGTCTTCTTCTACTGCTGAATTTAGCTCTATATCTGTTGGTTGTTTTCTCTTTTCTCCTGAAAATTTATCATTTATGGAAGTTAATTATGAACCCCGCACTTGAGAGTTAAAGATTACTATAGCAAATAATATGGTAGTACGTGTTTAATAGACAGAGTTGTGTAATAACTAAATTTGACGAATGGCAAAAATTATTGAGATATCAGCAAAGAGAAACTCTATTGTGGTGTAAGCTAAAAATTAAATACTAAGAATTTGTAAATCATATACAAGAAACCGAACTATATACTTACCGACAGATGAATGGTTAGGGCTAGAATCATTCCACTCTTGTCCTCCTACCGATCCTAATGGGGGTGTACCATTACTACTTGGAACATCTCCTACTAATGCATTATCATGATTCCTGCATTTATCTTCTTGCTCAGACGGAAATCCGTCTCCTTTCATATCCTCACCATTACCCATAGCCTGGGCTTCTTGAATCAATGCATCTAATATTCCACTATTGCTTCGTATTGACAAACTATCGTTAATCTGATATTCAGCATCCGAGGCTGGTTGTGACAATTGGTTTGAAGGGAACTCTAATTTCGTGGAGAAATCTGGAGCCAATGCTCTCGTGGAATCATATTGGTTTTGCATAATAGTTTGTTGTGTATTAAGATCATAATTCCCAAGATTGAAGTGAACTGAAGGAGGTGGTAATAATTGACTAGATAAATTCTGATTAAACAAAGACGTCGAATTAGAATAAGAATGAGAGAAACCATAGTTGTCACCTCTAAAACGCTTGAAACCATTAATGGGTGTTGATATAAAATGAGCAGTATTCTGCTGAGCAGGATAAGATGTAGCTGATGAAAGATTCAAAGGTTCAAAAAGCGATAGTGGAGTCCCGAAATTCTGTTTTTGTTGCTGAGATGAAGAGAAATTTGATAAGTTGTGAGGAGGTTGTGAGAGATAAGATTGGTTATGGTGGAACGTCTCTGTCCCTTGTTTATGGATATCATTCGGATATAATGGTAACCCGGCTCGTTGCCGTCGCTTAACTCTCGTGTTCCAGTAATTCTTTATCTCATTATCTGTTCTTCCCGGTAACTACATGAACAAAAACATAATTGATCATGAAACAGGGGAAAGAATTACAATTGAAAAATATAATTAAATAAATGCATACAAACCCACCTGTGCAGCCATGCGTGCCCATTTATTGCCAAGTTTAGAGTGAAGTTCAAGAATGAGACGCTCTTCATCAGGTGTAAAAGATCCTTTCTTTAAATTAGGTCTTAAATGATTAGCCCAACGAAGCCTACAACTCTTACCACATCTAGACAAACCTGAATTCTTCTGAACAGTATTCCAATTGCCTTCTCCATGTTTATTTACATATTCTATCAAAATGGAATCCTCTGTGGCGGTCCATGGCCCTTTCTTTAATGTAACACCACCACCACCACCACCCGATGATGCATCATCACTCAATGCCGTTGAGTTACTACTATGTTTGTTGTTTGTCATCATTTACCTTTTTTCTTTTCTTTTTCACATACAATAATGATTCAATCACCCTTTGTTATCAGTTTATCGATTTGATTTTGTACCTAAGATGATGATGGGTTGTGTAAGATTGAGAACCAAAGATGATTTCTCTCCTCTTTCTCTCTCTCTAAGTATGAAAAATATGAGAGAAGAAGGAGAGAAATATTGAGAGATGTATAAAGAGTTTCTCTATGGATTCCTCTGTTTGTATGGATTCTTTGTTTTCTTAATGAAAAATGAGGTGGAAAAGAATGGGGAGGAGGAGCAGAAAGTTATTGCAGGAGAGAAAACATGTATAGAAATGCAGAGAAAGAGATTAAAAGGAATTTAGAGGGTAAAGGATCAGAAAAATTTGAATTTCAGAGGAGAGACCTCAAGAAATGAAATTGTGATTTTGGAGAGAAAAAAGAAGGGAGAAATGTTTTGTGGGGCCGGACGGGTGACGGTGGAGAGACTCTAAGGGACCCACAAGACAGAAATGGGGATGAAGTGGGACCAACGAATGGGAAGAAGGGTAGAGAGAGGGTTTTAGGATTTTTTTTTCATTTCCTTTGGGCAAAAAGCGGCAGAGGAAGAGGAAAGCAATTTAGAGGTGAGAGCTTTATTTTCGGTCCGGGTACTGCTCCAGTGCATGCTACGTGTTTTCTAATTCCCTCTTCTACGGGTTTCCTTCCTCGATCTGTCCTTTAGTTTCTAAACTTTTTTTCTGCTAGTTTTATTACGTGACATACTCGAATGCAAAATGTGTCGTAACTCATAAGATATTTGTTAGAAAAGCGAGTAAAGTTTTTCCGGAGATGAACAAACTTTAGAGCAGATACTCTGACTTCCAATGGAAGTACTTGATCAAATAATACAGCAAGTTCGCCAGGTTTCACCTTCCGCAAAAAAAAAAGAGTAGCTACATCAATCGTGGTACTATGGTAGGTCGCAAACATATAGGGAGTTCCAACCTCCTACTATAAAACCCAAATATCGAAGTTTATACTATTCAGGTCCCAAACTGAAAACTTAGTCCAAGAAAATTTGCTTTACATTTCCGAGCGATCATGTTTTCTCGGGAAAAAATTCGACCATCACGTTCTTTCCAAATTAACTATGACAGCTGCACATGAGTAATTCTATACTATATTTTGCAAATGAAGACTCTTCAAAGGAATGAGTGAAAAAATAATTTTTGTAGGAACTATATGGTTCCAAATAATCTTTGGAGGAAAAGAAAGAAAGAGAGGGTTCGATGAGAACAATAGATAACATAATCTAGTCGTAGCATTTCTTGATAGAAAAGCTAGTGTTTCCTTCAGATCTCCATCTTGCAAGAGAAAATATCGTAGAGACTATATTGATTAAATGGAAGATCCTTTAAACTCAACTTTATCTCTAATCATTACCGGATTTGAGATATTCAAAAGTGAGGTGGTTACCAAAACAGATTTCGCCCTTTGATGTTTTGATTTACGATCCAAATGAGTTGAGAGCAGAAGTGCTCACAACATGTGAAACGACCCATGATAGTGGACTATGTCTTGATATTCACGTGTATAGACCAGATTGGTTGTAGGTGCAGGATACTGAAGGAACTGGGCAACTAGGAGTAGTTTGTGTGGTCTCAACATACAAAGTTGCGGTATTCAATTTGTATAACGGCTTAATTCTAAGAGTATTCAAAACTGGAATTGGTCCTGGGGTTTTTCTATCTAGCAGTTTTTGTCGTTCACAAGATCATATGTGTATGTGTGTACTTTTCCTCCTGCATTATAATTGTTATTATAGTTAAGTAATCATACTTGTACGTTATTCTACTTTGTATTCGATCCCATGGTTGGTTCGGTTTCGAATTTATACTATATACCAAGTTACACCTTGTCGAAATAATCTTTTCGCAGTTATTGAATTTCTATAAGATTACACAAGGTGTGTCTGTAATAGGTTGAGAAATGATTGTGGCGTACTCTGTACCTCGTTATTTCACTTATCTAATAGATTCATTGCATCTGTTTTCCCCAACTCTGCCATATGTAGCCTTTCTCCATCGTTAAAACTACAATTGATGCAATTTTTTGGACACAACATAGCTAGGGAAGCCATTATAAAGCATCGCATCCCACCATAGTTTCAAGTTTGACAAAACATTGGATGATACAACTAATAAGTTTCAATCATAAATGGTTCTTTTTCTTAATTACATCTCCAGCAGTTATTAATAATAATGCAGAATGGGCTGGGATAGTTTTACACAATATTATGAGTTGTAAGTGGAAATTTACCTTCAAAATGAGGGTAACCAAGATTCTTCCAACTTTAAATTAGTTGTCATGTATTCATAAGTATCTATACATATCTCTATTTAGTGGTAGGTCAATGGTTCCATGCTCCTCCATGAACTCATTGAAAAGTCTTCTGCCCCTCATTGAACCTTCAGGCTTGTTTCTATTACGAGTTACATTAAAATCTCCTGCTATACACCAAGCTTCACTATACCATCCTGGGTAAATATAGATTAGACATGGACTTTTGGATAATATTTTCTTGTGTGAAGACTGTTCATTTTTCTCTATAACGTTTTATTCTCAATCGACCACAAATAGTACTTCACATCCGAACTGGCCGATTTACTTCCTCTTGATGTTCAACACACTGATGAGTGTTGTCAAGTCTTAGAGAAGAAAACCTGGTCTTGTATTTGGTGCAAATGTGATGGATAAAATAGAATTCACTTGATAACCTGGAGAAGTGTATGAAACCACTTAATCAGGGGGAACTTGGGTATTAAGAACATAAAGTGTATGAACCTTTCGTTGTTGTTTAAGTGATTACGTAGGTTTTTTTTACCAATAATAATGCACTATGGGTGCACAGTAGTAGTTCCTAGGTGTCCATCTGATGAGTGCCTATTTTACATGTTTGTAATGTAGAATTTATACTTATTTCATTAATTTTATTTCATTTTATGTTGTATTACATTTGTTTTATTTTATTTGTTTTAATTGGGTGAATCATCTAAAAATGAATGCAATTAGATTTAAAGGTCCCAATTGAATGGGTACTACAAGAAGCTAAGAACCCAAGACCAAGCCAAGCGATGAACATGTGTCAAAAGTAGATAAGAAAGTGAAAACACCTTGGTCTTTCTAACTGGACCAAGATAACAAGGATTATACCTCCTATTAGTATTTGGTTTTCGTTGGTTGTAGGGCCTAATTGGGCATGCACTTGAAGGAAAAGAAGGTGTGCGTTTTGGGATTATATTTGGACGAGATTTTGGGTTATTTCGAATATTTTACGAGTTTTGATGCATGGACATGCAACACATTGGTTTGCCCCTATAAAATGGGGAACTAGGATATTTTTGCTTTCTCTTTTCTTCTCTGTATTCTTCAATGGGTTTTGAGAAATCTATAAATAGTTAATTTTTATTGTGGTTGCGGATGTAATATTTGAATTCCTAAACATGTTAATCAATCTGGATGATTATTTTTAATATTCATAATTTCTTTTATCATAATTGAACACGTATTCATATACGAAGGTAAATTGTGGTTGTTAATTAATAAGGAAAAGCTGATAGAAATTGATTACAAGTAGCATAATGTGATTACTTATTATATTGATATTTTCTTATAATTGCGTGTAGAGTTTGTCTCTGTTAAAGGGATTACTCGTAGTACATCTATTACATTAATTAGGGTATTTCACAAATTTTGATTCTCCGAGAGGGTTAAATTTAATTGCATAATGTTGTAGGTTTTTCTTTAGGTAGAAATTGTATACGCATCGTTGTGATATGTGATGATTCAAGGAAATTGACGGAGTATACTGGCGATAAGGTACTTTAGGGAACTTGAAGAGAAAATTAATTTTAATTTTGATAGATTGATGAACATGTTTGTTGATGGAAGGTGAAACCCTTAACAAGTATTTCCCAATTATCTGCTTTCCCGTGAATATTTCTGTTTCAGCTTAATTAGGTGTTGATGGTGGTTTCCGGTTCAGGGTCAAAATTGTGAAACCCTGTTTTTAATGCGCTGTCATCCTGCAAATGAAAAGAAGCCATTTGAAAGTTATGAGTGCAAAAACCTCTTCGCTCACGGATGTATTGAGCATTTAAATATATTTGGACATATATATATATAAATTCACTCAGAATGGTACATACAACAACGATCCCAAATATTCTGTGAATTTTATTCCCCACCGACATTATTCAATAATGCATTGACTTGCCTGGTATTTTCCTATGCTATGTTCCCAACCGAACTCTCAATATTGGCATGACATGACGATTAATGTTCACTCGCAGCGGAGTAGCATGAATCTCCCGAAGTGTCGGTATTGAGACCTGCATGAAAAACACTCACGTAGGCTACACGACTCTCTGACAAAGAGATCGGCGTGTCGACACACTTTTAATTAAAAGTTATCTCGATCGACGCGTTTAAATTCCTTAAGGAAAATCTAGACTGTCCATGTCAGTCTTAAAAAACGATCACGGCCACACGATTTGGCACACAATTCAACAAGGCTAGCCTACTCCTAGCGGAACTAGGCGATCATCATGATGACCACCGACGGGCTCACTAACATCCCAGCCGGTTGGAATCCATTTAGTTTGTGTTGCGGCAACGTACTGCTGTCGCAAATTGATCACGGTGGTCCATCTTCTCCGGCCAAATTGAATGGCTTAGATCCCATTTCAGGCGGCCTAGAAGGCATCAGCATGATCACCGGCATCCTGCCTTTGCACCTAACCGATCGGCCTGCTCAAACTAATGTCAAGTGCCGTGAATCGATTGCCCAAAAGAGGGTTGGACGCACGACTCCTAAACCCTAAATTACATCAACGGAAATATGCATCTGCCGCAAATCATCTCATCCATCCAACTTCTCTAGCCTATTCAGATGGTGTAGATTTGTTTTCAGGAGGCCAACAGGGTAGCATTGTGATCACCTGACACCCCTCCTCCACGGGGAGCGATCGACCAAGTGGTAGCTCACCCATAGGGTTCTCAAACGATCACCCAAAGATGGCCGGTCATGCTACATTTTTTAAGAGGTTCAATTTGCGACTAATTTGAACGAGCTCTAAAACAACGATGTTTCCTGCATATCGATTATTTCCAGCTGCTTGTTTAAAAGCGATGCTTTATATACATCGATTATAAGCGATGTTTTATTGATAATTTGACCTTAAAGCACTATGTGCTGCTTTTAGCGGTGAGTCTCACGAGTTGACCCATTCACTCGGGACATCAAAGATGTCACAAACTGGGGGATGCTCACTGGGGTATTGGTCTGGCGGTTTACAGGATGCGGCGTGCAACGCGCCCATTACGAGAAAGTGTCAAGAAAGGACGGACGGTTAACAACAATGAGAGTAGTGGGTGAAAGTGTGACCGGTTTTCCCTCGTAATGGAAACGTGGTAATCACCACTTTTTACACAACCCCACTTCTCCACTGCTTAATCACCTCAACTTCCTATGAGATCAGGGTGCGCTCAATGACTTGTATAAATAGGTTTTTCAACATATTTTTGAAAAAACAGAAGTGTTATCAACACAAGTATCCAGAAAACATCCAGAACTGATAGCTTACATTCTGCAAGACAGTTCTACATTCCGTACAAGTCATAAACCAACCACACCTTCGTAATTAGACATTCTGATCTCAACACCTTCTTCGCTTACCTCCCTAAGATCAACCCTTCTCCTTCACTTTGTGACCGAATTGAATCTGGAACGGTCATTTCTTGGTTTAGGCTAGAGTCTTACAAATTGATCTCTCGAATCTAAAAGTACTCCCATGCAGTGCATTTGTTTCGGGGTTGAATTCATTTCTCATCAACACACCCAAATTTACCAAAAACAGCGGAATCAGTTTTTACCCCAAAACAACCGGCGACCACAGTGGAAGATTAATCTCTCGGTTGCAAGATCAATTTTCAATTTTCTCAAATTCAAGATGGTAGATCTTAGGTCTGGGTCAGTTACCAACCCTTATGCTACGGGCGTTGATAACACTCCTGGTGCCAATATCCCTACCGTTAACACTAATGTACCGCCTGCCAGCACAGTCAACACATCACATGGTGTTACATCCTCTAGCACCAACACCAGTAACGCTGGAAGCATCCCCTCTGGCGTAACACCTCATATTACCAGAGCCAAAGCCGCTGCTACTCCTAATATTTCTTCGAGCATGACACCTCCAATTGTCACCAGGGATGCAAACATTTCTTTATCGGGACGAGAGACTTGAGGAGTCATAGGAAGCCAACCCCCTATCACCATTGTTGATTTGATGGAAAGACAATAAGTTCTCGCTAAGGCTTAGATGGACATGCTACAACTCAGAAAGAGGTACTCACTTTCCTCAAGACACTAACGGAGCGACTACCACAAGAACCGCGTCAACCCATGGAGCCAATAAGGAATACTTTTAACACTCCTGGCACGAGCGCTTCAACAGGGCATTCCTTCATAGATGAGGAACTTCGTGTGGCCCCTGAATGCTCACGAGAAAGGAATCAGCCGCCCAACTTCATCACACGTGAGGATCTGGAGCGTCTCCTCCAAAATCGAGGCAAGGAGAACCCGGTAGACATGCACCAGCACCAACCTCCGTATCCTGCTGATGTGCAAAGAGTTCTTCTCCCGAGAGGATACTCCTCTCCTCAGTTTTTCCTCTATGATGGTACTGGTAACGCTCGTGAACACGTCTCTCGTTTTATGGAATCCTTGGGAGAACACGAATTCAATCATGTCCTTCGCCTGAAAGAATTTTCAAAGTCGCTTACCGGAAGAGCGTACACCTGGTACAACAACATCGCACCAAACAACATATCCAACTGGTATAAATGGTCACCACTTTTTACAAGAAATATTTCTTTGTGTCTGAGCAAATCACCTTCTCAGACTTAGGAAGAATGTTTCAACGAAACAACGAGCATCCAAATGATTATATCAAGAGGTTCAGAATTCAAGCATTGGATTGTCACGACCCAAATGTGACCGAACAACAGCTGGTAGAGTCATGCATTAATGGTATGGTTCCCATCTATCGTGTTTTACTGGAAAACTTACATTTTCATACATTCTCTGAACTCCATGAAGTTGCTAAGCGGTCGGTTACAACAGCACCAGCACTGTTGGAAAGAACCAGACCAACCAGAGGTGAAGATGCACACTAAACTCGAGGAAACATGTGCCTCATCAACAAGTAATATAACACTGGTCCCTCTGTAAGCGTAGTAAGTGAAGGAGGGAAAAGGAAATCTCCAGCAGCGGAACAACAACCCAAGCGTACAACACCAGCGCAGACAACCCCATCCCGGAAAACCGCGGCTAAGACTCCTGTGCAACAACAAGAAACTGGAGATACTGCTCCAGACTTCCCATTTCCAATGATTTAAGTCATTGAACTCCTGGAAGTATGGATTCAAGATGACGCCATCAAACTACCTCCTATCAGACGCCCACCAACTGAGGAAGAGATGGCAAATCCCAAGTATTGTCGTTACCACAGGTTCGTCCATCATCCCACCAATGAATGCAAAAAATTGAAGAGCATTTTCAAAGAGAAAATAGATACGGGAGAACTTCAACTAGGCACTGAGGGAGTTCACAGAGACCCTCTCCCAGTAAGAAGCTGCACGCTTTCTAGGGACTCTGCTCACAAAACCATGCAATCTATGATGGAGCGTGTATGTGAAATTCTTTATTTCTCCAAGGCACAGCTTCAAGACATATTTGCAGCTCTTAATCGCATTGTGTCAGGCAAGCGACTGTTTTCAGTCGGAGAAACTACTCATAAGCCCCAACCTCTCTTAAAAGGCGCTGCTGGAAAATGAAACTGGGGACTGCTGACCACTGCCCACCTGAAGGGTGTCGAGTTTGACAGCATGCTGATTGACGCATCCTCTGACTTCAAAGTTGTCACCATAAAGACTCTGAAGGCCGCAAAGATCCCAAAAAAGGAAGCCGTTCACTGTCCATCCATGATCAAAAACTCGGAAGAGGAGTCTAGAGATGCTTATGGGTACATCAATCTCGAAATCAAGGTGGTAGATGCTCTAACGCACGCCAAATTTCATATTGTCAAAGAATGCCCAAATTATGATATGGTTATGGGGCGCTCGTGGGTGCATGGCAACAAAGCAAAGCTGGGAGTATGTCATTTACCAGTGTCTATACCTGAAAGGATTTCCAACAAGCCATCCAACCCTGAAGATTATTTGTTGCCGTATCAACAACTTGCCAATGTAACCCAATTGCCTGGAGAGAGCCCGACGATGTACATTCGTAGATTCCGAACCCAAGTAAGTCTTATTGAACAACCCTTTTTGCAATCAGTCACTCCTTCTTCCGTCAAAGGACGGGGACTTGACCAGATTGTCAACCCAATCGTCACTAGGATATGTGAATGGGGTGCCGGGCCTTTCAAATATTTTATTAAAAATTTAGAAGCTATCACAGTCAAAGATGGGGAATCTAAGAATCAAGTAACGGTGCAACGCCTAAATCTATTTCAAGTTGGAGATATAGTAGTAAGGGTCGCTGCCCAACCTGCTTCGCCAAATTCCCCAAAAGATGAGCCATACCTAGTAGTAGAAATTATCTTGGGAGGCTACTGCAAACTTATCAATGCTGACAAGCTAGAAGGCATAGTAATACACGCCAGGTGGCTTAAACCTTTCAATACCTAAGACGACACGTCGCCTTTTTCTTTAGCATTTCTTTTAGCATTTCCCTTTTTCATGCAATATTTGTAATTCCTCCAAAATGACTGAACTGCTTGCATTCATAATTAGGATTTCATTTTATCAGTTAATCGAAATATCATTTTCTCACAAAACCATTACCCATCAGTTCAAATCTAAAAAAAAAAAATCAAACCATGAAAGAAACACCGTACATCTTCAGTAAATACCTAAGAGGGGAATATGTAAAGGAAAAAGAAAGAACAAGATATTCACGGGAAATCATCAAGCAGTAACAGATTCTTCTTGGAAGGCACCGTATCCCGAAGAGCATCCTGCTTCAACGTTGAGATGGTTTCTCAATCACCACCTCTTTTTACCGACGTGATCCCTAGAGGAGGTTATGTCCACTTCAATATGCAATTTTCGGATTTTGAAAATCATTTTCACGGACCGGGAAGCAACGAATCTGAAGGTGGCGCAGTACCCAGTGACACTCCCAATTCGCAATTGCTTCTTCAGAAATCACGTTGCACATGGCGTCAATTGAAGATAAGGCCTCTCTCATCTGTTTAGCCCACAATATGTGGCTTATTGGGTCTCTAGATTCGTGGAAAAGCTCTCATGCTTCTACATACCTAGCCGGCACGCCAAAAATCTTTAAGAAACGTGTAATCTGCAAGAGGAATATCAAACATAAGGTTGGTCGAGACATAATTGTTATTTTTCCCTACTCTAAATTGCTGTTACTACCGTTACATGTGTGGAAATATTATTGTGGAAGAGGCGCCTCTTCCCATGAGAAGAAAACACAGATTTTCCAGCCATTACTATTCGTGTGTTGTCTTCCTATCCACCATGCCGCCTCAATAGAATGAGAAGAGATCAGATTGCAAAATCGCTTTTTAGGAATGAATATCATGAACACAGGCTACCGAAGAGCGCTACATCTAAAGTTTCAAGATATTGCGAGATCTTTCTAAGAATTTGGATTTCTTAGTCGGGAGATTTCATTCATTCATCCAACTAGAAATATAAAATCATGAAAGCATCATGAATGAAGGATTATTATTTGATGAAGCTCTGGCTCCAGCCGCATGAAACAAAAGACTACTAAACATCAAAGAAGTATCATCAACGCCAGGGTCAATGGCGCCTTCACTGGAACCCTCTCAAGAAGCCGCTTCAACATCCTCTTCGGAATCTGCACCAACGTTCACTTCGGAGCCCGCTTCAACATCTTCTCCAGATGCCATTCCTCCTATACACTCTTCAGAAGTTGCCCTGACATCCTTTTCAGAAACTGCTTCCACAGCCTTTTGAGGGTATTCCGGTTCGTCCACGTCAGGGTCGAGGATTATGACGCCGTCATGAATAGGGTGTTCATGTTTATCTAGGAGTTCACGTTTGCCCGAGAGATGCTCATGCTCCACCCTACAACGTTTTAGTCAGGCAACAAACCTTTCATTCCTAGCACTTGTTGGCTGGCTTCATCGCGCCTCCATTTTTCCTCCATGCCAACCGAAGCCAAGAAAACTTGGACACGCTCTCAGGCGATGCTCAGATGTACAGGGGACTTGGAATGCAGTTTGAGATACCAACCAACCGTCTGCCTGATTTACCTGGGGCCAACCGACATCATGCTAAGGGAACGCTCATCTGGACGCCTCGTGCCATGTTCCAAGGACAAGGCGACCCACCTCTCCTTGTAAAATCTGTCTACTTTGCCTCATAAGTTTTATCTTTATTTCTCACCATTTAATGCTTACCTCGCAACAATATCACTGTTACGTACTAAGCAGGGGACTTAATGTTGATGGTGGTTTTCGGTTCAGGGTCAAAATTGTGAAAACCTATTTTTAATGCGCTGTCATCCTGCAAAGGAACAGAAGCCATTTGAAAGTGATGAGTGCAAAAACATCTTCGCTCACGGATGTATTGAGCAATTCAATATATTTGGACATATATATATATATATATAAATTCACTCAGAATGGTGTATAAAACAACGATCCCAAATATTCAGTGAATTTTATTCCCCACCGGCATTATTCACTAATGCATTGACTTGCCTGGTATTTTCCTATGTTATGTTCCCAGCCGAACTCTCAATATTGGCATGACATGACGATTAATGTTCACTCGTAGCGGAGTAGCATGAATCTCTCGAAGTGTCAGTATTGAGACATGCATGAAAAACACTCACGTAGGCTACACCACTCTCTGACAAAGAGATCGGCGTGTCGACACACTTTTAATTAAAAGTTAGCTCGATCGACGCGTTTAAATTCCTTAAGGAAAATCTAGACTGTCCGTGTCAGTCTTAAAAAACGATCACGGCCACACGATTTGGCCACGCAATTCAACAAGTCTAGCCTACTCCTAACGGAACTAGGCGATCATCATGATGACCACCGGCGGGCTCACTAACATCCCAGCCGGTCGGAATCCATTTAGTTCAACCGCAACACCTTCAAATGTTAGCCAGAACATGGGTGATCGCGCTGTTGAAAAATGAGCTCAAACGAGCTAAGACCGGCAAAAACGGTCTAAAAAAACATCACAACCGTCCAACTTAGCTAGCCTAGTTGGACGGCTTAGATATTCCTTAGACTAATTAAATAAGTGCTAACGTGTTCACCGGCGACCAACCTCTATCTATGGTCGATCGACCTACCCGCGGCGAGTCAAGAGGGCACCAAGCCGTTTGCCCCAAAGTAGGGTGAATGCGCTTTTTTGGAAGCCCTAGTTTGTGTTGCGGCAGCGTACTGCTGTCGCAAATTGATCACGGTCGTCCATCTTCGTCGGCCAAATTGAATGGCTTAGATCCAATTTAGGTGGCCCAGAAGGCATCAGCATGATCACCGTCATCTTGCCTTTGCACCTAACCGATCGGCCTGTTTAAACTAATGTCCAGTGCCGTGAATCGATTGCCCAAAAGAGGGTTGGCCGCACGGCTCCTAAACCCTAAATTACATCAACGACAATATGTAACTGCCGCAAATCATCTCGTCCATCCAACTTCTCTAGCCTTGTCGGATGGTGTAGATTTGTTTTCAGGAGGCCAACAGGGTAGCATTGTGATCACCGGCCACCCCTCCTCCACGGGGAGCGATCGACCAAGTGGTAGCTCTTCCATAGGGTTCTCAAATGATCACCCAAAGGTGGCCGGTCATGCTACCTTTTTTAAGACGTTCAATTCGCGACTAATTTGAACGAGCTCTAAAACAACGATGTTTCCTGCACATCGATTATTTCTAGCTGCTTGTCTAAAAGCGATGCTTTATATACATCGATTATAAGCGATATTTTATTGATAATTTGACCTAAAAGCACTATGTGCTGCTTTTAGCGGCGATTCTCACGACTTTACCCATTCACTCGAGACATCAAACATGTCACAAATTGGGGGATGCTCACTGGGGTATTGGTCTGGCGGTTTACATCGTGCGGCGTGCAACGCGCCCATTACGAGAAAGTGTCAGGAAAGGACGGACGGTTAACAACAATGAGAATAGTGGGTGAAAGTATGACCAGTTTTCCCTCGTAATGGAAACGTGGTGATCACCACTTTTTACATAACCCCACTTCTCCACTGCTTAATCACCTACAGTTCCTACAAGATCAGGGTGCGCTCAATGACTTGTATAAATAGGTTTTTCAACCTATTTTCGAAAAAACAGAAGTGTTATCAACACAAGTATCCAGAAAACACTCAGAACTAATAGCTTACATTCTGCAAGCCAGTTCCACATTCTAATACAAGTCACAAAACATCCACACCTTCGTAATTCAACATTCTGATCTCAACACCTTCTTCGCTTCCCTCCCTAAGATCAACCCTTCTCCTTCACTTTGTGACCGAATTGAATCTGGAACGGCCATTTCTTGGTTTAGGCCAGAGTCTTACAGATTGATCTGTCGAATCTAAAAATACTCTTGTGCAGTGCATTTATTTAGGGTATGAATTTGTTTCTCATCAACACACCCAAGTTTACCAAAAACAGCAGAATCAGTTTTTACCCCAAAATATTAGGTTAATTTAGTTTACATAATTCAACGTACCCAACCCGCTGCTGGCTTAAAATTCGACAACAAACAATAATTTCATGCTATGTGGGAACGTTCCCGAACTTGCTACTCTACTTATTACTATAGAAAGTGTATGAAATATTTTAACTGGTTTAACACCCATCACCATCTCAAGATTCACTTTCTTCTTTTATGAGAATTTTGATATTACTATTGAGGATGGCACATGCATTTTTTTATGGCAATAATCAGTCAGTCTCTAGCTCATCACTCCAGCGTATCTTCTAGACTCTTTTATAGGGGCGCTGAATATTTTTTGGCCGCATTACAAATCATATTATGATTGGAGGACAAAATAGCTAGAATTTGCACAGTTTAGACTATCCCAAACTATCCAAAATTGAGATAGATTTCTCCGAGTTATACTCATTATTCTCTGTTAATTATCGGTCGCAACCTCAGACTTCTCCTTAGGTCAAAGATCAAACCAAGACAAAAATTATAGAAACAATCTATCTCAGTGAACAAGCTCTAACCAAGCAACTCTACTATGAGAAATAATTAGAAAGATTTTTCAATCTTTACAACACGTGTGATTTCTACCGAAATAAAGAGCTCGTTTGGATCCCAAAGAACCAATTGTGCAAGAAGAATCATAAAGATCAGAATAACAAAAAGAAAAAGTCTTCACTCTTTAAATTAACCACAACACAAATAACTTGATACATACTAATGATCAATACTCACAAAATGAAGTCTGTTAACATTGATTGATCAAAATTTTAATCTAGAAATCTTGAATCACGAGATCTGTAATGGTCAATCCTCAAGAAAACTTGAGTTGCCTTATTTCAGAAGACAATGACCATGAAATAAACAAGTTTGATAGATCAAGGATAATTATATCGTTAGTCAATCAAATCAATAATCAAAAACTAAAATAATAATACGATATAGTTTCCAACCAATAGTACTACTAAAATCTTCTTGATCTCAAAGAAAGGATATGGTACCTAGTACACCATCAACTTTTTCGTTCGTAGACCTATATGGACAATTCCATTTACAATTAGTAAGTATAAATCAAGAGAAAAGGTCCTTGTATGTGATTGTAAAAAAGGCAAGTTTTATGATCTATATTTCAAGACACGAATTCACAAGAAAAAGTTTGTAGGTTCTACACAGTTTGAGATGGTAAAAAAAAAAACTATCCAGGTTTATTAACGTACTACTTATGAAATTTCAATTATAAGGATAAACAATATAATGTGAAAAAGAAATAACATAAGTCAACACAAATTTTTTTAACGAGTTTACTACAATCTTGTAAAAAACCTTGGGACCTCATCCATCTTGAATATCGTACTGTATTAAACCGCTACAAACATTATCTTACGATAATACTTCAAATTAATTAGAATGTAGTTAAGGCCAAATAGATCCTTCAAACAATTCCGCTTCAGTTGTCCTTACGCACTTGATTTCCCTAGCTTACGTTTTCCTTGCTCAAATCTTCCTCGTGTTCTTCCTTGACGTTTTTCTTTTTATATGTCATTGTGAGCAAGTACTTTTGAAAGAAAGAGAAGTACCTTTCAGATACACCAAGAACATAAGAATAACAAATGTGAGGTTTCTTATTATATCGAATAAACCCTTATATAGGATTACAAGATTTGAACAAGTTCTTATTCAATACCAAATTCGGAATTAACTGATTTTTGGAAATATTCCAAAAATTAGAAATTGGCATAAAAGAAAATATATTACTTTAGGGTTAATGGTAATGAGCGAAACAAAACCCTTTTCAACAATTGAGAAAAATATTCTCAAATGTCCATTATACCCTTTATTATCATAAATTTTTAAAAGCCACAAAAAGAAAGAATGATAGTGGTATAATTGTGAAAAAGAATAGTTCTTACAAAAGTAAGAGGTAATATGTTTCGAAGGATTCACAGGAGTTTTATGTCATTTTTACTCTATCATTTTCTTTACAAAAACAACTATAAGGTGCATGCAATAACCCATGTCTCAAAGTGTAATAGAACGAGGTGTTGCTATTAACATTTTACTGACTAATATCCTTGATTTGTTGTGAAGTGTGATATTATCACAACATGCATTTGTACAATAGACTTTAGGCATGAGGTTTTTCATAAGTCTATTGACTATACATTCTAATAATTGTCACCAACGATTAACATCTGAGTGTCTTTCTTGTGATAGACCCATGTTTTCTCTTCGGTTGTTTGTATGGTAAATTTTAGGACCCATTTATAGATGGGTTTCGCAACAACTGATTTATATTTCATATTATTTGGACGTTTGTCCTTTTGGATGTACCATGTTGAACCACCCTCTAGTTTAAAACATCATATCTTATCTTTGCATTTACAGAGTTATCTCTCCTTTTATTCAGATGATTATGATATAACTTTTTTATGCATTGATAGGAAACATTTGAATCATCGATATAATAATTCTTTTTCCTAAACTTTGTACAATGGCGACCTGAATTATTTAGGGGTGAAAACTTGATACAAAATAAAATGCATCTTGCATCTTACGAACTTTGCATTCCCTTTTCAAGTGTCCTTTATTCCCACAAAAAAAGCAATAGTAACTTAAGGATTATGATTTTTCATTTTACCTTTTTGTGAATCCACTATGTTTAACTACATGAGTTTAAGGAAGTAGAATTTCGAAACTTGTTATGTAGTTGAAAGGAATCAAAGGATCGATCCCTTAAACAAGGATCTGTACTAGGACCGTCTTAGGGATTTATAGCAGGACGGTCCCTACATGGGAATCTACAACAGGACCAATCCTTACATTGGGAATTTATAGCAGGACCGATCCCTATTAGGTTAACCATTTAAAATGTGTTTCCTATTTGTTTATTACTTTAGGGTTTACATAGATACCGGAATATGTTTTGATTAACATGGAAAGTTCATTAATGTCGACATAGTATTTTGAACATATACTAACCTCTTATTATTTAATGTTCAATTTTTTCCTTGATATACTCAAGGTGGGTGTCATATTCGTATTTTGAAAATGATATTTTAAGTATTTTTTATAATGACTTTTGGGGCTACATTCGAAGAGTGATGATTGATACGAATTTTTTTTGCACGATATCTAACTAATTTTTGGTGTAGTTAACATATCACTAGTTAGTCCACATCCATCAAGTGTTGAGAATTATAAAATATCCTTTTGATTGGTTAAATTCACACGTAAGAATTGTATAAACTTAACTGTTCCTAGAGAAAAAGTTACAGCCGCCTTTTATTTGCTTTATTTTCTTTTCATCCTATTTTGAATACTAAACCTACAAGAAACAGAAAAATATCATCTTTTCTTCCTTTAGTTATTTTTCTTAAACTATGCACATACCAAGTTAAGATTTTCTTTTTGGGTGTCGCACAGCGTGGAGATAATCGTGATTTTCTTGCTATTGTGTACAACCAACGTAATTGGATTAAGCGATTGAGGTATGGGTTTCTGCTAATATAAAATAAAACCTATTGTAGCACTATATGATTTTGTTCAATTGTTTCCATCATGGCTTGGTTTGTTATGTTTTCAAAACTACCATCTTCATGTCGGCCATCTGTCTATAAAGCATGTTTGCTGCCACTGATTATTTTAGATGCTAACCGAGACTTGAAGTCTTAAAGAAAATTTATTTACACTATCTTTTGTTGTACTGGTTTTCTTGAACAATTTCGGTCTCATGAATCATAAAAGACGTTTCTGAAAGAAAGTTAATATATGTTACTGGTTGCTACTTAGGAAATTTGAGCATGTTGTTTATTATTAATGGTAGTACAATTTAGCTTTGGGAGTGAAATACAAGTCATTTTTTTTCTTATTTTCAAATTAAGACTTCATGAGTGTGTTGTATTGGACATAGGCTGCAAAAGTTTATACCTTACTTAACTTTCCTTTGACTTAAATAAATTTCTCTGGTTGTTTCAGTACTCGTATGGTGGTTTTATATGCTTGGACTCTCTCATACACCATCCGTGACTTATTAAGGAAATTTCTCAACTATCAAGAAACCTAAATGCATAAGAAATTGAGGATGTAAAGACATTTTCTCTCATTAGGTCAACCTCATTCTTTGAGTTCTGAAGATGACCGCCTCATGTGGAATCAGATAGCTACTTTCGGCTCAAAATCTTGTTATAATTGGTAAGCAGCACAAGGCTTGAATCACACTACAGTCTCATTAATTGCTTCTTCTGAGGATATGGAAGTTGATGAAACTTTGTATGAAGAAGAGCAATAAATGTATGTAGATATTTTGCGTCAAATAGATGAAGAGGCAATTGAGGATAGAAGGCGGTGAAATTTTATATTGCAATTACATTAAGAGATGATACCAAAGCCTTTAGAGCCACAAGAAATTTTATGTTGCAGTTACCATGACAAGATGATGCATGAGTATTTTACTCCTGGAAGTGTGTATTCTGATGCAGATATTCAACGTCGATTCCACATGACGCCGCAACTTGACTCAAAGGATTATTGCTGAGCTTTGTCGGGTACAACCTTTATCTAGTTATCAGTATAATGCACGACATATACGAGGCTTCAGTCCTGCACAAAAGGTCACTGCAGTCTCCGAATATTATGTTATGGGCACCAGCGGATTCCACAGATGAGTACATCCTTATGGGAAAAACAACCGCATTTAGGTATCTCAAAAAAAAATTTACTAAACAATAGTCGAAATTCTGGTCCAACTTTCTTACGAAAACCTACTCAGATAGATGTTGATAGAATCACTGCCCTATTGAATGGGCAGGTCAATATAAAGGTCACTATCCAAAACAAACTGTAATATTGTAAGGTTTGGCTACTTATGATTATTAAATTTGGCTTCTGTTTTTTTGGACTCCCGGATTCACAAAATAATATCAATGTATTATATAAATCACCATTGTTTGAAGATATTAAGCATAGGATAGCGCCACACTACAATTTCATCATCAACGGACATTATTATACTTAGGGGTATTATCTTGCAGACGGGATCTATCCATAATGGTCAACTTTGGTTCAAGCCTACCGTCAAACAAGCGTCGGACTAGTGACTTCGAAGGATATGAAGTATTTTAACATCCAACAAATGGTTCTGAGAAATGTTGAATGCGCTTTTGGAATTTTGAAAAGGAAGTTCGCCATCGTTCGTGGGCCATATCGCTTTTTTTATCTTCAAAAAATGAGCAAAATTATGCTGACTTTCATAATTCTGCAATAACATGGCCATTGAGAAAACCCGGCATGACCCCACCTAGACTATTTATCAAGACGAAGATTTGAGGCCGAATCTTACAGTGCATCATGGTCGTCCTGTAAGAGAATATAGACTTACCCACGACATAATTCAAAACCGGGCCCTCTATGGACAGCTAAGGGAAGATCTAATTGTGCACCTTTGGGTTATAAGATGAGCAACGTGCGGTCATCATAACCCAGACAGATAGATATTTATTAACTAAATGTTTTTTTATTATTATTTATGTTTTAAGTAGTTTATTATGTACTTGGAAAAAAGATATAATGTAGTAAGACTATCTAAATTAAGTGATAAGTTAACAGCTAATACATTTTATTTAATTTGTTATTTAAATTTGAAGGCTAATACATTTACTTTTGCATAAGTATTACATTAAAACTAAGTTAAACTAAACCATTATATTAAAATAAAACTTAACTACTACATTTAGTCTTCAAATTTAAATAAAAATTAACTATTATATATTTATTTTAAAATTACCTAATACATTTAATCAACGAGGTATTCCTCTTCATCTTCTTCAGAGGCATGGTCATCCTCATTCTCATACTAGGAAGGTTGTGGGTTTTGTTTTTCATTCAGTTGTTGTTCCACCTTAATTATCCATTTCCTTCTCCTATAAGATAAGCTTCATGAATTCATTATTGAAGTTCTCATGGGGAGTAGTGTGTTCCCGTTAAAATCCTTGTAATGTTGTTATCGCGAAAGACGACCTTTTCGAAGTTTCCTTAACACCATGCCCCGATCGATCTCTTCTTCTATCTTGTTCTACCTGGTGGTCGACTTAATTGTACTTAGAATAGTTGAACTTGTTTGAACCTCCTTTTGATGCTCTTTGGGCGGCGTCTCTCGCTGCTTTTCCATCTTTCTGACCCCCTCCTCTTCTTCTTTTAACATTGGTATTAACATCGAGATTAGAATTGTGTTGTTCCTGACTACTTGGAGACCCAGTATGTGGAAATGAATTTCTTTCCGTTGAGGAAACATGTGCACCATTTTGAAAATCCTGCAAAATTCGGTTGTATGGTGATCTTGTTGGCACTTGATTACCTTCCAACATGTATGGATTAAATTTTTTAAGTTTTCAGAGAATGGTGAAATAACTTTCGTATTGGAAACCACCTTTGTGGGATCTTTGTCACTCATCTCGGCATCTTCGTCCCACATCTGGTTCACCTTTACCGTTTTTTTTATGCATCGGAACATTTGCATGATCAAAGCTACATATTCGCTAACGTCTCTGCTAATAGCATGCAAACGATGAGGCAACCCTTCAGGATCACGAGAATTGATGTTACTGGTTTCTTCACGAAGTTTTTTCAATTTTCTTTTAATAAAATCAGCCCCCTGTTACTGGCAACCATTAATTTGATCTACTATAGAGATTACATATTTCCAATAAATTGATTCATCTTCATCCATTGTAAACTTGACACCCCAAACTCTAGTGGATTTATGTTGGAACTGTTGCAAGGCGCTTGCCGTTTTTGTTATAAAAATAGGTTTTAGGAAATTTTCTGATAGATTAGAGATGGTATGAGTATGTGTGATTGAAATGAAATAAAAATGAGTATTGAGATGGTATGAGATTGTGTAGAGAAGGTGTAATTGAAATGAAATAAAAATGAGTATTTATAGAGAACTCAAAGGGAACCGTTGGATTTAGCTGTTCAAATACATAAGTTGGCGTCCAAACTAGGGCCGCGCAGCTTACGCTGGAACGCCAGGGGTTGTTCCAGGATGTGTGGTTGATCTGAAAACCGCTGGCGGGTTAAGCTAAGATACGCGCCTTATGCCTTATGTAGACGTGATCATCTCTTGTTAGACCACGATGGGAAAACCAATAAATTCACCTATTTCACTTTTGTGGATCTGCCCATGCCATAGGAATTGCTCTTAGTCATTCATCTCCTTGTACACTGCAAGTTTGCAACAAAAATTTATCTTATTAATTTATATGTGGTTACCACCTTAAATGGGTATTCGGAGAAACTCTGTCAGATGATATGCAAGCCTGAAAGTATAGAATAGGCAAGATCCGGGGAAGGAAATTTGGAATATACTCATATATTGGTCCATTTGGAGGAGTGAACTAGAAGAGTAATGGCACACAAATCTCCAAGAGATGACAATTATCATTAATAAAGTAAAGGGAACAATTTTTCTATGGGGCACATTTTAAACACCCCAAAATTGGTACAAGGTTATAAGGAGACTAATCCCAATACACAGTACAGTTCTCTGGAAAGCTCTGTCTCTCTTTGGAGAATTGCTCTCCTTTTATAGGCAAATCCTGACATAAGGATACCTTACACGTAAGCCCTAATTACTTTTATGACAAGACTCTTGTCATTAGCCGTACACGTGTACTTTTACAATGAGGTTTATTTAGACAACCACTAATCATTTCTTAAGGGCATCCCGCCTGTGCCTCGTCATTGTCAATGGCGGCTTTGGCTTTGCATTATCCGAAGCCCTCATTCCAGCGTCTTCGGATCATGCCAAATTAGGGTGCTTACATTATCCCCTTGACTGTTTGCAAAATCTATGATTATGGCAGCAGTCAGTTTGCATCTTGGATTCATCTTTACTTCGTCGTATTTTATTCTTAAAAGCCTATTATCGTGTCACATGCCTTTTGAAGTCAGTTAGGTTTTCTTATAACAAGATACGAGTGTGATCATGATTGATAAAGTGGGGGTCTAACAACCTCACCCAATATTTCGTTTAGGCAATCTATATGGAGAAACTCCAATATAATTCCAAGAGATTAACTAGACAGTCAGACTCAATCAATGGAAATATATCAAAGAGTTGTATCTTTGTTTCACAATGTAATCAACAAATCAAACAGATAGAAATCCATGAGCCTGATTATTATGTGGAACAACTTGAACGGTACCAAAGACTAATATTCAAGTGTCAATCAATTTATATCAACAACCAAAGGTTGGATTATCTAATTGATTGAACTACGCACAACCTGTGATATTTCAATTACATAAACAAATATAATGCGAAAAAGAGATAACACAGACACCAGAAATTTTGTCAACGAGGAAAACGCAAATGCAGAAAAACCCGGGACCTAGTCCAGATTTGAACACCACACTGTATTAAGACGCTACAGACACTAGCTTACTCCAAGTTAACTTCGGACTGGAATGTAGTTAAGCCCTAACCAATCTCACACTGATCAAGGTACAGTCGTGTTCCTTACGCCTCTGAATCCCAGCAGGACTCTGTGCACTTTACCCTTAGATGATCTCATCCACAACTAAGAGTTGCTACGACCCAAAGTCGAAGACTTGATAAACCAATTTGTCTCACACAGAAAAGTCTATTGAATATATAAATATGTCTCCCACAGAAATACCTAAGAGTTTTTGTTCCGTTTTTTGATAAATCAAGGTGAACATGAACAAATTGATACACCGGACTTATATTCCCACAGAACAGCCTAGTAATATCAATCACCTAACAATAATCTTAATCGTATGGTAGCGAAAAAAATTATTGTGGAATCACAAACGATGAGACGAAAATGTTTGTGACTACTTTTTATCTTGCCTATCGAAGATTAAATCTCGAGCAAATCTTAGAGAAGATAGTACTCAATCACGATAGGAAACAGTAAGATCAGAACAAGCAACTACAGAAAGATAGTTGGGTCTGGCTTCACAATCCCAATGAAGTCTTTAAGTCGTTAACCTACAGGGTTTTTGAGAAAACCTAAGGTTAAAGGAGAATCGACTCTAGTCACAACTAGTATCACACAGGAGGTGTGGGGATTAGGTTTCCCAGTTGCTAGAGTTCTCCCTTATATAGTCTTCAAATCGGGGTTTGCAATCAATGTTACCTTGGTAACAAAGCATTCAATATTCACCATTAGATGAAAACCTGATTAGACTCAAGCTAATATCTTTCAACCGTTAGATCGAACTTAGCTTGTTACACACAAATGAAAAGTGACTTCACTTAGATATGAGTAACCGTAACTAAACGTGTACACCTTGTTGGCTCAACAATAGTTAACCAAAGTTAGCCATATGAACACTTTCATATCAACCTTATTCATCTTAACCATAACTAGTTCAAATGAAACTAGTTCTAGAGTTGTTCAATTGTTTATATTCTCATAGAAGTATACAAGACACAATTGAACCAAAATCGATTTTGATTCACTCGAATCAATTCATGAACATTATAGCCACAGTTTGCAAAAGATTGCATTCCTTAATATATAAATATATTAGTTCATGAACAAACCGATTTTTGAACATAACCTACTCAAGTATGCAAACGGGTACGCATACCTAAGTGTCCGGACTAAGTTTGGGTTATCCAGTATGCGAACGGGTACGCATACCTTCCAAACTTAGTTGAATTTCCGGAACTTGAAACTCACAACAGTACGCATACCGGTATGCATACTAAGTTCCGGGGCTTCCATAAACCAATCAGTACGCATACGCGTATGCATACCATGGTTCCCGGACTTGGAATAACATGCAACAGTTAGCATACAAGTATGCATATTATGTTATATCCAATCATGGTTATTTGTTCTAAACTCCTATTTCAATCATTGAAACATTCTCGGAAGACGACAATAGCTTTCTCACACAAACTATTAGCTTCAAAGCAATTTTCAAGTGATCGAATGATCAATACGAAACATTCCGAGTCTACATCAAATGACTGTCTCACACAAATCATGTAAGATGTTACCAGGCGATTTTCACATGATCATCTTTTGAGTTTCGTCAAGAATATAAGATGAACTTGATTAAAGCGAAAGCTTACCAACACATATTTCGAGAAATATGTAAGCGAGTTAAACTCAGCTCGAAATATCAAATTTGTATAATCGAAGTCTATATAGCTATACGACTTTTGTCTCAAATAGGAGATAGAGTAGATAGACTTTTGAGTGATAGATGAGTTCATGTCTCCACATACCTTTTGTTGATGAAGTTCCACAAGCTCCCCTTAGTAGTTCTTCGTCTTCAATAGATGAACGCCGTGAATTCTAATGCTCAACTACACTTTCTATCCTAATCCAAGACTTAGCTATAAGTAGACTAGAAATCAAGACTTATAGTTTTGGAACCTAAACTTGACAACAAGCTTGAGATAGCAACGCTTGCGAGTTCGACCGAGCAGTGCTCTAACAATCTCCCCCTTTGTCAATTTTGGTGACAAAACTATCAATACATATGGATTACAAAATAAATAAACTTTGTAGCTTCTCATCCAAATGCTTGATTTCCTTTGTTCTTCAACATTACTCGAAATCTTCGTCACTTCCAAGTACTACAGTGATTCTGAACGTGTTCAACTCAGCATCATAGTTGTTGAAGATCCGTAGGTATAACAATGAGAAAACAGTAGCTCTCAATCATTGTTATACAGTGTCATAGTGTCATTACACAGCATCAAAGTCCAATTGTATCAAAACTTTGACAACACTACTATGTTGATATGTATCACTCCCCCTTAGTCAATATTTCATCTCATATGAAAACAACTCCCCCTTACATAATGATTCGTAAACCATATGTATTTGTAGTGTGAACTACACATTAATTCTCCCCTTTTTTGTCAATATAAATTGGCAAAGGTACGAAAACTAGTGGGATCATAATGAAATTCTTATAGAGATACTTCATGACTAAAAGAGAAAAACATATCAACTTTGTTTCGATGATTTCACATAGTTGAAACTTAGTGTATTCATCAAGGAGTTTATAAAGATACAAGATAACTCCTACAATATTCCACAGCCGCACTCCCCATAAAGATTTGGCAATTAAGCACAAGTTCAATTAAGAACTCTCCCCCATAAAATGTCATTCCCGAGAGAACAACAAGAGCGATCTTACTTTTGCAAGAAAAGAAGGATTTCTTTGGACATTAACAAATTACATGAAGCATGAATTTGTATCCAGAAAACTCAATTAAATTAACCACAAGAAAATCCATGATTAATTTAATCGAAAATGCTCAACATAAGAGAACTTACAGAGCCGCAGAGTACTTTCACATAGAAGTGGATCAGGGAAAGATCAATACTGCGGAATATTCAAAGATTCATTCTATTTTTTATCTATATTTGCATAAATACATATAATAGACTTAATCTTTGCAATCAAAAGTTCATCCTATCTTCCATCAATATTTGCATAATGACATAATAGGCTTAACTTTTGACATATATGGGACAATCATAGTTCACGGACGCAAACACACATATCCCATAACAATTTTTGCAATATATAAAACCAATAAAGATTAATACTGCAAAATCATCTTCCATATAAACTTTAGAATTTAAATAAATAAATCTAAAAACATTGCAAGATGAAAATCGTTGGCAATAGCTATGTGTACTCACAATAATTGTAATTCCAAACCCTAGTTATCCTTCTTAAAACACAAGAATAAATTCTCATAAGAAGTTTCCTAGACATTAATACTTTTGAAAAATTCTTTATCGTCCCCGACCTCCTTGTCGTCAACAGCCATTGGAACATAAGGTTCATGAAGATAGGAGTCAATTCCAACAAACCTTCTTGAATGATGCCGAACCAGGGCCTTCTGAATTTCAAGAGTCCTAAAAACAATAACCTTTATTTGATGTATCTCCTTTTCAAGAACACCAGAAAACTTCTGAAGATTTGAAGGTACGGCTCTTAGTTTCCTCACATTCCTCCTTTTTCTTTTCAAGGAAGAGGATACCGGAGATTTATCTTTTTCCTTCATGATTGATGGCTTAACAATCATATTAACCTCTTTTCCATTAGAAGTCATAATGTTTGGAATCTCCATACAAATATGGGTTTGTGAGATAAATTCACAAAGCAATCTCTACAAGCAAACTTGTGATAACAAGAGTTTTTTCAAGGAAGAAAAAAGGAATTTAGGGTTACGGAACCTTTATACAAAGTAAGAAGATTCACATACGCACAACTCACAACCCTAAATAAGGAAGAATTGTCGACTTTACCCCTCTTTTAATGAACAAACATAGAAACCTCTTTTCAATACCAATCTAGGATATGAAAAGATCAACCGAAACAAAAACGAAAAGAAACAAAAAAAACTTTTTCTTTTTCCTTAAGACCTGTAAGTGCTTAACTCTTGTCTCTTTAAGATCAGGCACTTGAGACAAGATGCACAGCTAACAAAATTAAGCTGTGTTGGGGTGAACAATAATCTGTTCACCATGAACTTTTTGGAAAGAGTTCCTAAACTCATCTTTCACAGAATGTTTAGACCGTGTTCTTTTCTGAAGTGGTCTAACTTTTTCTTTAGAAATTAACTTTTTCAGAGAAGAGTTGAGTTTACATACCTCAGACGACTTCTGAACAAGTTTAAGCTTGTTTGCTAATCGATTTGCTATTCGTTGAAGTTTATTGACATATCTTATTTTGTGTTTGTACTTGTAACACTTAGAGAGTTCATGACCCGTAAAAGTACAATAAGAACACGTCAATGTGGAGGATGGTTCAGACACCATAGCGGAGCAAGCTGCTAGACAAATTGTGGTACCTGAAACATTAGAAAAAAGATTTCCAGTAGATAGAGAAAAATCCATTTTATCCTCCAAAATAGTTGAAGAAGTTTCTCCAGGAAACATATCAAGATTGATGTTAGTATTGCTACAATTATCAAAATCAATATTTTCAGCAAGGAACGCAACACTTGATTTTTCATCTTCATTTGAATCATAGTGATCAGACATTTCATCAAGAGTTGCAGCAAGACCTTTGTTCCCAGTGTATTTTCTGCGATTTGGACACCCATTGGCAAAATGACCAAAACCTTTACACTTGAAGTACTGAGGCATATCCTCATCATCAGTATCAACTGTAACCCTGTTTTTAGGAGGAACACGGTCAGGAGGTTTAACTGGTGATCTAGGCTTATCTCTGACGAACCATTTACTTCTCTTCAAAAGAAGATCTCTAAACTGACTTGTGATCAGAGAAACTGAGTTATCAATATCTTCATCTGATGAATCAGTCTCACTAGGATCTTCCACAAAGTTGCCAACACATTTACTTTTGTCAAGTAATTTTGTGTTCTTTTGTGCTTTGAAAGCAATATCCTTTCCAGATTTGGATGTATGCTCATGATCAAAGATCTTTAACTTCCCAACCAGAGTATTTCTGGATAAAGTATTAAGGTTATTTCCTTCAACAATGGAATGTTTCTTAGAATCGTATTTGGCTGGCAACGATCTGAGAATTTTCATCACAATGTCCTTTTTAGGAATAGTCTTACCCAATGCAAAAGATGCATTAACAATTTCAGACACTTTGTGATTAAATTCATCAAATGAATCTTCATCAGCCATACTAAGGTTTTACCAATCAGAATTTAGGTTTTGAAGCCTAGCTTCCTTTTCATAGGTATTCCCTTCGAATACAGTTTCTAAGATATCCCACGCATCTTTAGACCGAGTGCACGTAGTCACATGGTGCTGCAGATCTGGGGTAATGGCATAAATGATAGCATTTAAACCGTCAGAATTTTGCTTTGCAGCGAGAATCTCGTTAGGTTCATATCTACCAATATCCTTTACAATAAAAATACCGTCTACTGTAACCATTGGAGGATCATAGCCATTAACAACATAAACCCATGATTTAAAATCACGCGCTTGAAGAAAGGCACGCATAGCAAATTTCCACCATAAGTAATTTGAGTCATCGAAGACTGGTGGTACGTTTCCTGAGATAGAACTTTTGTCCATAGAGTCAGATCGCTACAAACACAGACTTATAAGATCTTAAACGTGTTTGCCTGCTCAGATACCAATTGAAAAAGCGGGGGTCTAACAACCTCACCCAATATTTTGTTTAAGTAATCTGTATAGACAAACTCCAATATAGTTCGAAGAGAATCAACTAGACAGTCAGACTCAATCAATGGAAATATATCAAAGAGTTGTATCTCTATTTCACAATGTAATAAGCAAATCAAACAGATAGAAATCCCTGAGCCTGATTATTATGTGAAACAACTTGAACGGTACCAAAGACCTATGTTCAAGTGTCAATCAATTTATATCAACAACCAAAGGTTGGATTATCTAATTGATTGATCTACGCACAACTTGAGATATTTCAATTACATAAACAAATATAATGCGAAAAAGAGATAACACAGACACCAGAAATTTTGTCAACGAGGAAAACACAAATGCAGAAAAACCCGGGACCTAGTCCAGATTTGAACACCACACTGTATTAAGACGCTACAGACACTAGCTTACTCCAAGTTAACTTCGGACTGGAATGTAGTTAAGCCCTAACCAATCTCACACTGATCAAGGTACAGTCGTGTTCCTTACGCCTCTGAATCCCAGCAGGACTCTGCGCACTTTACCCTTAAATGATCTCATCCACAACTAAGAGTTGCTACGACCTAAAGTCGAAGACTTGATAAACCAATCTGTCTCACACAGAAACGTCTATTGAATATATAAATATGTCTCCCACAGAAATACTTAAGAGTTTTTGTTCCGTGTTTTGATAAATCAAGGTGAACATGAACCAATTGATACACCGGACTTATATTCCCGCAGAACAGCCTAGTAATATCAATCACCTCACAATAATCTTAATCGTATGGTAGCGAAACAAGATATTGTGGAATCACAAACGGTGAGACGAAGATGTTTGTGGCTACTTTTTATCTTGCCAATCGGAGATTTAATCTCGAGCAAATCTTAGAGAAGATAGTACTCAATCACGACAGAAAACAGCAAGATCAGAACACGCAACTACTGAGAAATAGTTGGGTCTGGCTTCACAATCCCAATGAAGTCTTTAAGTCGTTAACCTACAGGGTTTTGGAGAAAACCTAAGGTTAAAGGAGAATCGACTCTAGTCGCAACTAGTATCACACAGGAGGTGTGGGGATTAGGTTTCCCAATTGCTAGAGTTCTCCCTTATATAGTCTTCAAATCAGGGTTTGCAATTAATGTTACCTTGGTAACAAAGCATTCAATATTCACCATTAGATGAAAACCTGATTAGACTCAAGCTAATATCTTTCAACCGTTAGATCGAACTTAGCTTGTTACACACAAATGAAAAGTGACTTCATTTAGATATGAGTAACTTTACCTAAACGTGTACACCTTGTTGGATCAACAATAGTTAACCGAAGTTAGCCATATGAACACTTTCATATCAACCTTATTCATCTTAACCATAACTAGTTCAAATAAAACTATTCTAGAGTTGTTCAATTGTTTAGATTTCTCATAGAAGTATACAAGACACAATTGACCCAAAATCGATTTTGATTCACTCGAATCAATTCATGAACATTATAGCCACGGTTTGCAAAAGATTGCATTCCTTAATATATAAATGTATTAGTTCATGAACAAACCGATTTTTGAATATAACCTACTCAAGTATGCAAACGGGTACGCATACCTAAGTGGCCGAACTAAGTTTGGGTTCGCCAGTATGCGAACGGGTACGCATACCTTCCAAACTCAGTTGAATTTCCGGAACATGAAACTCATGCCAGTACGCATACCGGTATGCATACTAAGTTCCCGAATTTCCATAAACCAATCAGTACGCATACGGGTATACATACCATGGTTCCCGGACTTGGAATAACTTGCAACAGTTAGCCTACAAGTATGCAAACTATGTTATATTCAATCATGGTTATTTGTTCTAAACTCCCATTTCAATCAATGAAACATTCTCGGAAGACGACAATAGCTGTCTCACACAAACTATTAGCTTCAAAGCAATTTTTAAGTGATCAAATGATCAATACGAAACATTCCGAGTCTACATCAAATGACTGTCTCACACAAATCATGTAAGATGTTACCAGGCGATTTTCACATGATCATCTTTTGACTTTCGTCAAGAATATAAGATGAACTTGGTTAAAGCGAAAGCTTGCCGACACTTATTTCAAGAAATATGTAAGCGAGTTAAACTCGGCTCGAAATATCAAATGTGTATAATCGAAGTCTATATAGTTATACGACTTTTGTCTCAAATAGGAGATAGAGTAGATAGACTTTTTGAGTGATAGATGATTTCAAGTCTCCACATAGCCTTTGTTGATGAAGTTCCACAAGCTCCCCTTAGTAGTTTTTCGTCTTCAATCGATGAACGCCGTGAAGTCTAATGCTCAACTACACTTTGTATCCTAATCCGAGACTTAGCTATAAGTAGACTAGAAATCAAGACTTACAGTTTTGGCAACTAAACTTGACAACAAGTTTGAGATAACAACGCTTCCGAGTTCGACCGAGCAGTGCTCTAAAAATGATCTTGGTTTTTCTTACCGTAAAATCTAACGGCAGTTGTTGGTACCAATCTCGAAAACACATAATCCAACGTTTCTCCTTCTTTCCGCCGCTTTATTCCTTCCATTAGTCAATCGACACGTGTTCCCTTTCCTCAAACGTCTCGAATTTTGTCTTTCCAATGTTCTCAGTATAAAATCCTTTCTTAGTTCTCACTTCCTATTCTTCATTTTCTTTTTAGAAGTTTTTTTTCTCACTCTTTCTTTCCTCTTCCCTTGTCCTTTCCTTACTCCTTTACCATCTTCGGGTGTTATAGACTTCGGCCCAACGATGGAACCACACATATCTGGTGCTGGCAAACAATTGTCCATAGAAGATTCCGTAAATATTAGAAGAGCGCGCTTATTCGGTGCAAAGTCCTCCAGTACACCCTTTTCCGGATCTGTCTTTCAAGATCACTTCATCACCCGATTAACCGAAACAGAATTTCAAAGTTATCATATTATAGACAATAGTCCGATGTTTCTAAGTTCCGAAAGTGTTCCTCCCAAAGCTCTTCCCCTCGAGAATCTCCCGCGGGTATGTATTGAACGCGGTAATTATCGAGAGCCTCCCATAGATTTCGTTTCAACTACTCTTGTGAGTCATGAGTGGTCTTCGTGGAAAAATTACATCCTTTCGAAGCCACATCACTTACAACGCATTAGAGAACTCAACATCGAAGACGCTCCAAAATTATCTACTCACCGGAGTATCTTTCGAGCTAATAAGGATATTCCCTCTCTTGTTTTCGATGGTTTGCAGGCGTCCATACTCTAGTGTTTGCTTGGGAGGAAGAAACCCCTACTTTGGAAGATGTTGTTGCCCTTACGGGGTTGCCAATTCATAGTTCTCACAGCTTCGAGGAAGCTGACCCCGAAAAAGCTATGACAACTGCGGATTCAGATTTGTTCAATACTTAGGTGGAAGTTCGAAAAGCTATAGCTCGCAAGGTAAACACTGGTACTCCCGGAACGGCAGTTAAAGAAGACAAGTACTTCTCTTTCGGGTTGGATGAATTACTGGGCACCCCAATTAACCGAAGTGATCGACAAGAAGAAATTGCCCTCCTTAGTGAAGTCTTATGATCCCCCAACTCATGGTCATAACGATGACGCTGAACTTGCTGCTTTTTTTGGCGTGTTGGTTGATTCATGATCTTTTCGAGTGCGCTCCAAAAGACACTATTCGAGATGACATTCTTCGTATGGCCGTCATGATGTCGAGAGGCGTTACCTATCCGGAATTAAAAAAGGGGTCAGGCATGCTGCTTCTGCAGCAGCTGCGGAAGACAAAGCAAATACCACTGCTCTTGGCCTTTGGCCCCCATGTTTTTAGGCGGAGTATATCGTCATTTAGACGCTCTTGTTTCGGATGTAGAAGTTGTGAATAGTCTTGAACACACAGTAGAGAGCTACGTTCCTACCAGTTTTCTTCAGATATGGTTCTGGGAGCGATTTCCTGAAAGCCGGTCTGGAACCCAAGACTTAGTTTCGATAGGGAGTAAGGTTGTTGTTACTACTAATCCATCTGGTCGTTTGCCACCGGCGCCATTTCGCCATCCCCGTACTTCCTTATACGAAAATATCCACATAAAGAAGCCAAGTAATGAGCTTCCTTTGATCGTGGATAAGATGAAGTCGTTTAGAGCACGTCCATATGATGATAACCCCATAGGGCCATTATTTCTTAACCCAGGCGCTGTGTTTTTTGATGATGTGTTAGATTCGGAGAATGCACAACTTGATGACGAGGAATGGGATTTCGTAGCTATAGTGACTCCAGGTTTTATTCCTGGTTATTTTGACGGAGAATTATGTGTTGTTAGCTACACTGTGGACAGGGTGGCTAGGCAATTGGGTTATGACCAAGGAATGGCTTCTGTCCAAACCCCTTTCTTCCCTGAATATGATACTATTATGGAAAACTGCTATCGTCGATTTGTCTTCAAGCTAGAAGAGCCAAGATATTTTCGAGAACGCCCATTTCGTCTGCCATTTTCGTCCCCGAAAAGACCTCCTATCTTTACAGAAGGATGGTGTACTCATTGGTATGAAGAACTGACCAGGATGATTGAGTTCGTGTGCTCTGTTACTGTTCATATGGTTGTGACCAGTCCTCATACCTTAAATGCTCGAGGTCGTATCAAGATTGCTTCCCACATTGCTAGCGCGCACATGATAAAACTTGGAACGAGAGGTAAGTCTATTACTGCTTCGGCTCATCACGTGAAGGGCGAGAATAAGGGTGAAGGGACTGCGGAACATTCTACCGGTGTTGTTGAGGTTAGTCCGTGCTATTCGGTCTGTCTTTAAAATTTTCTTGATTTCTTATTGTGATATATGTTCAGTCTTTATGAAGCCATCAAAGCATGTTCGGGTGGTGATACGGAAGAGGGGTTAAACGACGGCATCATCAGGCGAGCAAGAAGGTAAAAAAGTTTTATGCCTCCTTTTAATGATTGTCTTTATTTTGCACGTGGTCGTCATAAAGTGGTTGTAGATTTTGTCGGTATGTTGTCCACATCAACATTCATCTGGAGTCTCATAAATACTTCCCTTTACTTGCTCATAATCTTTCGTTCTTTCTGAACTTCTTTTGCTTTTGATTCTTTTAAAAGGTGAGACGCAGAGTCCTCAAGTTTCATCTTCTGGTGTGGATACACATGTATATTATTTTGTTTGTTCTTGTCTTCAGTTCAGTTTTTGTTTTGCGTTTTCGGGTTACCAGCTGAGTATTTTGGTATTTAAATCTCTCCATAGAATCCTGTCATGGAACGTACTGAACATTCTGGAGAGCAAATCAACCTTAAGAAACGAAGGAACATGGGGGGACATGGTGTCTCCGGATAGAAATATCCCGACAATGCAACTCATGTCTCCATTAGCAGTCCCGGGTCTTAGGTTGGCAATGCTTTCTGGTTCGATTTTCAAAGGGAATGTTGCTCCTTTTGCTGCTACCTATTCTCACTTCGTTCCTGTGTATAATTTTCCTATTGCTCCGGAGTTGAAGGATTATTACAAGGCAGTCATGGAAGAGCATGGTCATGTGGCAACGACGATAGTTCTTGCCGACCTAAATAGCTTGATATCCATTGCTTCTAATTTGGTTGCTGTAGCGAAGTCGATGGCCGAAGTAGGTGATGATTGTTCATCCGTCGATACGCTTGAGACGTGGGGAAGTAGTTTTACGTTGCCGCGTCTGCTGCAGTTCAACATGGGTTGGATTGAAGATCTGTTCAAGAAGTTGGAAGAAAAACGATCATCTCGCCGCCTAGTCCTTCCAGGAGAGATTTCTGCTTTAGAAGAGATCATTCTTTCGGAGTCACAAAAGTTGAAAGAGAAACAAAATGAGCAGATTCGCCTGGCTGCCGAGGCGTCCAAGATTGCTGCAGATGTTGCAGAAACGACTAGGAGCTTGAGTTTGAAGTGGCAAGAGTTGGATGAGAAGAAACAAGAGCTTGCTAGTTTCTCTTAGAGTTTGCTGTCTTCCTGTATGTCACATTTTCTTGTTGGAACATTGTTGGAGAAAAGAAACTTGTTATCCTTTTCTAGGTTTCCGTGTTAGATCGTAATTGGACTGTTGTCATATTTTCTCTGTTAAGAATGTCAGTTTCTAGTGTTTCTCGTTCTGAAATGCCATTATTGTCTCGTAATTAGTGCTGGTGTCCCATTATAAAATGGGGTTCATGTTCTTTATACTTGATTAGTTATTTGCTCTTGTCAGAAATGTCAACCCGTGTTCGATTGATCCTTGAGATATCTATGCTTTTGAAATCGACCACTGTATTGCAGATGGCGTTAGATCATTTTGAGCTTGTCGCAGCTGAAAATCAAGATTCGATAATGAGTTCAGAAATGTGCATGACGAAGACATGGCAAACGAAGACATGTGAAGATTTAGATATGGACAGGCTCCGTCGTATCCACAAGTCTTATCGGACGAAAATTTCATTTCTTATTCAAGATATTAATGCTGCTTTGCATCATTCAAAGTGTGCTTTGTCACAAGTTAGGGCTGAGTTGTCTTTGTATAATTGATTCTCAGATTAGATAGGTCATTTCGTCTCTTTCTCTTCATCTTTTCTATGATTATATCGATTAAAGATGTTGTTGTTGTCATATTTTGGCATGTGTAATCATGCGTTTTGTTTGCTATTTATCTCACCCGATGCTTTCTGGTCGAAACCCACATCTTTTGTAAGAAGAATTTTATTTTTGGCCTCAAGGCTTGCACCCTTCTTAGACGCAAGTCATATCCGATGCTGCAGTATAAACTCTTAGTTTACATCTTTTGTATGAGTCAGATCTTGGTGTATGTGGTTGGATTCAAGTCCTTCCTATTCTTAGTTGTATGGGACAGGGCTGTCCAGTTGTTATTTACTTGTAGGTTCCATACCCCTCTTGGTATTGTCGATATACCTTTTTCGGGGTGTTGGCCTGGTGTCCTTTTCTGGACAAAAAAGATTTCGACAAAAGGAAAAGGTTTTAAAGAGCCTTTTATTGATCTGCATTGTTAATTACATAAGATGTCATTATCGTTTGTTCGGTCTAGATTACTCATATAAATCCCATGTTGTCCCCCCCTCCCCCCTCCTCCTTTTGTTCATGATTCATGGGGTCTTATTGAAGGCTATTCCAATTACTTTCCTGACCTTCTGGGACTAACGTTGGTAAATGTGCCCTCCATCTGGGCGTGTGACCCTCCGAAATTGGCGTCTTTCCTCCTTATGGACGTGTACCCGTTTTACTGGGGGGTCTTCGGTTTTATTGCCATATGTGGTTTCCCAATCAGGAATTGAGGATGAATGGATGTGGGAGACTACTTCTCTTGGTTCACTAAGTCCATTGTAAAAGGATGCTTCGGCCAAATGAGCTTCCTCGGTGGTAAAAGGGTCGATCAAAGCTGGTATCCTTTTATGCTTTCCCTTCAATATAAATATAAATTTGATACATTGGTGGATGTACATCCATGACGTAAAAGGAACGATCCCATGCTTATGTATCCATGGTCTTCCTAATAACAAGTGATAGGCTGGATGTACATCCATGACGTAAAATGGTTCACTGGCTCGAATACGCCCAACTTGTATTTCCAACTTAATAGTTCCCATCGTTTGCTGCGTGAGCCCTCCGAAGCCTTGAATTCTGGAAGGAAATTTGTTGATCTCCTTTTCCTTGATTCTGATACTCTCCACAATGTGTAATGGGATTAAATTAAGTGATGCCATGGTACCAACAAAAGCTCTCTTGAACTTATGTTTTCGTATTCCTCCGGTGACATATAGAGGCCTTGTATGATCACAATCCACTATTCGATCTTTTTCCGAGAAGGTGATAACATCTGTAGGTAGCGGGTATTTTCGATCTAGATATTGTTATGTTCCTTCATTTGTTGCAATTTTAGTTAGTATAACCGAGGCAATTTGTCGTTCAGGTGTGAAGTTTAGTGTATCGAAAAAGTTTACAAAAAGTGGCTTTTGCACTACTGTGGCTGTAATATACTCATAATATCTGTTTCTGGCACAATATATACTTCTTCATCCGTTTTCTTCGATAATTTCATGCGTAAACATGAATACTTGGCGTGGTAACGGGTCTTTTTGAATATGAGTATCTTTCCCGAAATCGATCTCTCCTCTCTGTTGTCTATTAAATATTTTCCATTTAAATGTCTGGCAATCCCTCGTTGCATGATCAATCTTCTTGTGAAAATGACAATACTTGGCATGTCTCTTATCCTGCTCCGAGGACTCTTTTGTTGGAGATGGGAGAGTCTTATCTTCATCTTTCCTTCATTCTTCCAATAATTCAATAGTTGTTTCTAAAGTACATGGTAAGTCAGGTGGTTCTACGACTTCGTCAGATGCATCACCGCCTCTTTTATATCCTTTTCCATCTCTGAAGTTCTCATGTCTTTTTCCTTGCCTGACATTGCTTTCTTCCTTAGCATAAGCTATAGAATGTCCCCATTGCTTGGTACCTGGAACTTTTAACTCCGCCGCATCATCGGCCCATGAGCACGCATCTTCGAAATATGCTAACGTCGTAGAATAAAACTGAGCTCAGAAGGCAGCCTATTAATACCGATCTTGACAAGTTCCTTCTCCGGAATCTTAACATACTTCATAAACATTCAGCCCGAAAGCTTCTTGCAAAATCTAAGTATTTGCTACCGGTCTTGTAATTGTGATTGCAGATGTCCGAAATTATGAGTTGTTTTTGTCGTGAGTAAAATTTCTTCATGAATAGATTGCGCATTCAATCCAAGACAAAATATTGTTCTCCTCCAAACTTACAAACCACGTAAAGGCTAAACCAGTGAGCGATTTCCCGAATTCTCTTAGACAAATATAGTCATTTGTGGCATGCTCATTTAAGGCCATGAGAAATCGAAACACATGTTCCGTCGCATTTCCTGAACTATCGAACAATTTATCTAATGACCCTTTAGTAATAGGAGATTGTACAGCATAGTTCGTTGTGGGTGGGGTTAAGCCATAGTGTTCTTCGAGATATTTGGCAATGTGCTCCTCAGCAAATGCGATATTATCTTGTTCTCTATTATGTTGCCCATCTGAATTACAAAAACCTTCTTTCTGGGCTCGGAAGATGCATGGTGTCTCATTTCGTTGGGAATTTTGTCTAAGGGACGAAACCCGTCTACCGAATGAGTCTTGCCGGGATCTACTTTGTAATAAAAGTGGGTGTTGCGGTAATCCAAAAGGATCAAGATCATCATCCCCTTCGGGTTGAAGTTCAGCCAACCTATCCATTAAAACTAATTTCCTTTTGTCGGATTCTGCCAACTCTCAGCGCATCTGTTGTATCTCAAGCTGTTGTGCAGGAGCTAAAGATTGCCTATGCATCCCCGTCTGTGAACTTGTTCTTTCCGTCCCAATTTGTGTATGCAGAATTTCCTCGTCTTGTCTTTGCACTTCTCCTGAAGCATTCGGTTGACCTACCCTTATTTGTAAAGTTTGACGTTGTGTTCCTGAATCCTCCATTACTGGCATCCCGAATTCGGGGTTCACCTGCTGACTTTGTGATCCCTCGGACACCGAAGTTGTCATTATTCCTCCAGTTGTTTTAGCAAGAACAAAACCCAAACCTAGAATGCCGCCGGAAACATTAGGGATTTCTGTAACTGATGGATCCATATGTTTTTAATGATTTCATGTAGTGGTATTGAGGATTAGTCCTCAGTGAAGTCGCCAAATGTAAACACCCCAAAATTGATACAAGGTTATGAGGAGACTAATCCCAATACACAGTACAATTCTCTAAAAAGCTCTCTCTCTGGAGAATTGCTCTCCTTTTATAGGCAAAGCCTGACATAAGGATACCTTACACGTAAGCCCTAATTCTTTTTATGACAAGACTCTTGTCATTAGCAGTACACGTGTACTTTTACAATGAGGTTTATTTAGACAACCACTAATCATTTCTTAAGGGCCGCCCGCCTGTGCCACATCATCGTCAATGGCGGCTTCGGCTTTGCATTATCCGAAGCCCCCATTCTAGCGTCTTCGGCTCATACCAAATCCGGGTGCTTACACACATCAGGAAAATGGTTTAGAACAATTCCTTCCGAGACCTGATCACACGGTGGAAAATCATCATCGGATAACTGAGCAATTCTGGATTATTGTATATGTGATACTTTCTGATCAATACAATTTTAACCCTTCTCCTTGAAAAAAATCCTACCTTACCGCCACTAAAATAGGCTACACATGACCTACGTCACCAATTATCCCATTACAAGTGAAAGAAAAACTGTCACCCCCTGGAGTCCTAGGTACTTTGAGGTAGATGTGCAAAATCCTCCTTCAGGTCAATCATTATTAGTCTCCTAATACAACTATCCAAATATTTTTGAAATATTGCTACTAGGGACAATAATGAATTATGCTCCGTATTACATTAAATTAGAAACCAAGATCACTGACGTTGCTTCAAAAAAAAAAGATCATGGACGCGTACATTTATATACATATACATGAGAAAGTTCCCAACTCATTGCGGAATGATTATGCAGATAATGAATTTAGAACTTATATAATGCTGGCTTCATATCATAAATTTTAGCTTAGAAGCAACAGCAAATGCCTGCACATTTTACAACATCTCCAGATATCTGCTGATTGTAGCTTGATTATCTGTATTTCCTTGTGCATGGTAATATATATGGATTGGTCAAACTGGCTTTTGATCTCTGGTTTTGCCAAGTCAGATCATACGTTCCTACATATGACTACGGTTTTACATTCTACAACAAATCAACATCCTCTGGCTGAACAATGATCCCATGGAAAACAGTTACAGATACACCAGAGAACTACCTTTTGATCATCTTTTGTCACGTTTTTAGAAACTTTCGATGGATGGAATGCTTTGTTTGCTCTTGCCCATAACTTGGGACTGAATTGCTTCCTCCTGACATGTAATAATTTGCAGTTAGAAGGACTGAAACCAGACAAAATTCTCCAAATCTTGAATGTAAGAGCTGAACATGACTTGGAACTTTTCAGACATACTCATATATCCACTTTAGTTACTCATTTGGCAACAAAAGCCAACCTGCCAAGCTTCCTGGTGATACTACAACTAGAAGCTGCTCGCTGTGGGTAACCACGGGTAAGTATAGCTGCACTTACATTACAAGCACAATCTTAGAGTTGCAACGCAAGATCTGGTAGTTGGGAGTCAAGTAGAGCGCCAGATGACAGCCTTACGGGAGACCCAGAGGATGGAAAACCAATGTTCAGGTCTGGTGGAAGAGTATCTTGTTTGCTGTTTGTCTGCGTTTGTGGGCCAAGACCTTGCTGAGGAGATTGCACATGAAATTTTGTATCCGTCATTCTTTGTTGTGGGGAAAACACGGGTCTGTTGTTTTCCCCAATGCGCATAGCTTGCGGAAGAAATGCCTGAGGAAACCTATTCTTATCTATCTGTGTTTGAAATCCCCCTGAAGCAGCAGTTTCAAAGTGAACCTGCGAATCAGGTTGGCGTTCCCTTGCTGGATTGGCGTTTCCTAGGGTCATACATGCCTGAGGAGGGGTGGCGACCGCAACGGCATCATCTCTTCTTGACTGTATAGCCTCAGCCATAGGATGGTTTGCGGAATTCTGCTGATTGTGTGTCTTATTTGCCATCATTCTCAGCATCTGCACCGGGTCACTTAAGCCTTGTTCATGGTTTCCATGAGGAAATGTGGGTAGTCTAACCTGTTTGCTGGGAACAATATCAGAGGAAAAACTAGTTGCTCTATGACTACTTGCACAACTGTTCACAGCTTTCCCATTAGGCAGTCCTCCAACAACAATCCCATTACTTAGGGGATGACTGAAAGATGCAGATTGTGAAAGAATCCTGTTCCTTGAATCCATCTCCTGCAATCTTGGAATTGTCATATGCGAGTTATTCATGGGCTTCTCTCGTGAAGCAACATTCATATGATCCTTTCTGAATGAAGAAGAAGAGTGCATATCAACTTGCTTTAACACATTACTTGACACTTGTGGATTTTGCTGCTGAGGTTTGGGACCGGAAACACTAACCAGACCTGAACTCAATCCGTTTGACATAGGATAACCTAAGTGCCTGTCCCTTGGAAATTCCTCTGATATACTCGCAGAAGACACCCTCGGCAAATCTACGGTTTCACGGCCAAGAGTCACGTTTTGTTTAGCCTTCAAACTTTCCTCTACAATCTGGTCATCTTTTTTTATATCCTCTGTCTTCTGTGAATTTATAGAAAGCTCTTTCAGCATACTGTTTTCAAGAACCAGTATAGAGGTTGGTAGGGGTTCATATTCTCCAACCCAACCGCGTCCAAATCTAAAATCCCCTGGCAACACTTGCTCAATTCTTCGGGAAGCAACTTTCCAAGCAGCAGGTCCTAGTGCTGCAGCAAAACGAGCCAAACTTCTTGCATAACAATGATCTGTATGAAGTCCAACCTAATTCAAGAAAACTGCAACTCAGTACACTATTCAAGGAATGTACGACTTAAAATTCATGTTTTGGTTACTTACTGCAACCAGCTGGCTGGTGTCGCCCTCAAAAATTGTAAACATCGAGTCCTCATTCACCAAATGTTGACTGGTCATACCATAGGTCGCACGTCGATCATCATCTAACACAATAGGTTTCTTTCCAAATTTAGACTGCAATCCCTTCCCTATACAGATAAAGCAAATGTAGTGAGTACAAAAAATTGATGAGAGCTTGAGATAAATTTTTGCAACAGCATCAAGTGTACATCGAGGATCAAGAAAAACAATAGAGCTTCAAAGTTCATCCTAATCTGGCACTGGTTGAGTGATGTTCAGTAAAACTCAAGAATGCCATGTGATAAGAATAAGGTTAACAACTACAAGTCAGATGAAACGTCATATAAACTAAGTGACAACCTCATCTGCATACTGTACAGGTTTTTTTTGTATGTGTGTGGGGGAGAGAGGAAATTATCATACCTGAAACTTGCTCCTCAGCCTTTTCAGATTTATGTTCAGGCAGGAAATAGTTTCGATCTCCAAAACCAATATAATTGCCGGGCACCCCATAACTGCCAGCGTGTATTGTGTTTGACTGATTAACCAGATTGGCCCTGGTGGTAAGAGTTACACCTGCGGAGAAATCAGAGCCAACAGGTTCCTGTACTACTTTGCATGCTGTCTTCTTTGTCAATTTTTTCACTACAAGATTGGATCTTTTTGTCTGATCTATCTTGATTTCCGCCTCAGAGCGTTTAAAATTAACCTTTAACCTGTGGAATTTCTTTCTTGCCAGCTCTTGTATCGAGCGTGCCTTTGCAAAATAATGAAGGAATTCATATAAAGAGAAATGTTAGATAAACAGAACTGAAACAAAATGAATTAGAGCGAAACAAATATATTACCTGTTTAAAGTAGACAGTATCTGGAGAATTATATTCCATTGCATTTGAGCATAACAGAAACACATCAGCCTGCATTAAACCATTAATGAGTCGGTGAACATTATAATTTGGAAAGCCAACAGCCCTTGCGTTACTGATCAAGCACTAAAATATGTTGTTTATCAGTTGGTTGACACTTAGACGGTAAAGACCGTTATAAAAACTTAATCTGAGTAAAGGTACAAGGTTCAAAGGGAGTGGATCCCGATCCACGAGAAAGATAAACTATCAAGAGTGTTAGACAGTTGGTGCTGCAAGTGACAATTTTAACCATTGAAACAAATTGAACTGCCCCAAACTATTGGTGCTGGTGGCACAAAAAAGAGACCCATAACAAGAAACTGACAAACACAGAAAACCTATTGAAAATGATAAGCACATACCTCAAGTTGTTCCAACTTTGTGTATGTTCCCTTTTCCAAATTCTTCCTTATGGTGCCAAAATCCATGGGATTCTCAATAATTTCAAGATAATCCGGAAGCTGCTAAGAACAAATTAATCTTCCAAAGTTTATTTTAGAGTGACTCCTAAATCCGCAGTATGTATGAGATAAATTAGTATTATAAGTCTCATGTATATATAGAAAAAATTACCTCTTCTGTGTCAACCGGCTCTGCATAAACACCATATGTGTCTTTCCTGCCAAATGAAGACCCAAAAAAATCACAAAAGCTCTAACCCAATACATTTTATCAGAAAGATAGGGTAATGAGTGATACTTCTGAAGCTTATCCATAATCAAATCCATTTCTTTCTTATCCGGTAATGGTATCCCGTTTGAATAGTTGCCTTCAAACCCTAACAAGAACAAAGACAAAAGAAGAAAAAAAAGGAATTTTACACAACCCAGAGTCCAGAAACAGATTTTCATTTAATCAAATTTACTGTATTACTCAAATTCGTCAAACATTTAGGAAGAGGAAAAAAAGAAAGAAAAAAGCGAGCACAACTAAGATTGTAAAATACAAACCTGAAAGAGATTCTGACCTTCTTGTATCCTTCTTTTGCTGTCTTCCATCCTGAAACAACCCACAAGTATTTCTAACAAAAGAACACAAACAACAAAACTGTACTTGTAACAGAGCATGTTGTATGCCTATGATAAGATACAGATGAAAAAAGAGATTGTGTGTGTTAGTTGTGAGAGCGACCAAGATAGAGTTTCACAGGGATATATATAGATAGATAGTACAGTTAAAATTCTGTGTGTGGGGTTTTTGTAGTGACAGTTGACCAGACAGTTAACAATCAAGAGAGAGAGAGGGAGTGGACCAATTAGAAAAATCTTAAGTGTGTGTGAGAAATAGAGAGAGAGGGTGAGTGAGAAGACATAAGCTGGGCTGTGAAAGGGATATCATATCATCACACAATCATCAGTATCCTCAGTTTACTCTTTTTATACTCTGTTCTTGTCTAGTTTCAATTCTTAATGTACAAAGTACCTTTTTTTGATCATCAGATCTGACTTCTTCATCAACATTAGCATTGGTATCATCTTCATCATCATTGTTGATTCTTCTCTTCTTCAATGGTTTACTATCATCTCCATCGTCTGAAGAGGATGCAGAAGCAGCAGAATCTGGAGCAGGAGCAGGAGTAGTGGCTTCATTGTTTCGAGTCAACAGTGATGAGTCAACTTTAGGTTGACCAGATGAAGCTAATCTCAATACTAGCTTCATTTTCTTTTTTCTTCTTTTCTCTTCCTCTTCTTCTTCATCTTCAGAGTCTTCTTCTTCACCTTCGATATCGTCGTAAAACTGGTCATCACTATATGGTAGATTCCGGCTTCTTATACTTCTACGAAGTGCAGATTCAGGTGGAGGATCTGTTACTTTACTCCGCCGTGGTGTTGAGAGATCCGCCTTTGGTGGCCGGCCTTTCTTCTTCTTTTTCGTGATTTTTCCCATTTTACCCTCCCCCCCTTGAAGCTTCTTCTTCTCCTAGAACTCGAGCTTCTTCTATTTCAGTAGATTCTCCAAAATAATTTTTCTATCTTCATCAGACTGACTTTTTGGTTCGTGATTTCCGAGGCTAAGCCTCGGATATGTGTAGTAATAAATTTTGCTGGGTTAAATTAGACCGGTTCAAACGTTCGTACTTCTTACTAATTACTCTTCTGGTTCAGAATTTTCTAGGGAATTAGAATTACGTTTTCCTGTTTCTCTCTCTTCTGTGAAATGTCTGATGAAGAGTGAAGCGACTTTAGACTTGATAGACAGAAAGAGTAGTGTGGGGATGCGTTTAAACGTATTGGGAAACATCTTTTGTTTACTTTTGCCTGTGAAGGGCCTATTGGATGGATGGTTGGTTCGAACAAAATTACTAGTACTCCCCGGCCATTAGACCGTGGAGAGTCTGTCACTTTTTTTCCGAATGTAACCGGTAAGAATAGTGTGGTCAAGTCAGCATCAAACATTTGGTTCATTCATTCCATTAGTAGACATTGCAAGCATTTCGTTCGTTCATTCCATTAGTAGACATCGCAAAGGAAATTCTAAATATTCATCTTTTCCTAGATAAAAATGAGAATCAGAAACATGATCAGCTCAGATAGACCCTAACTAGGTCGGGAGAATACACTGTAAAATCCACGTATGATAAGTTGAATGAAGTAGGAACTGATATAACAAGTCTATCTCTACCTGATTTTTTTTTGGAAATCCATTTGGAAATTAAATATCTCACAGGGAATTAAAGTTTTTTTATGGAAATGTCTGCAAAACCCTCTTTCTATTAATACCAAACTTTTTTGGCAAAGTTAAAGATATAGATCCATGTTGTACAATGTGCAAAGGAAGTAGAAACTAGTGAACATCTTTTATTTCATTGTACTCATGCTAAAGGAATTTGGGAGTCATCTCCTAATCCTATCTCTCTTCAACATGACCCTCTGGTTTCTATAGTAGGCTTGTGTAAGGGTTGGATTCAGAATCCAAATCAGGAAATTTCCTTAGAACTTATCCTAATCAAAATGTGGCTTATTTGGAAAGAACGATGTAATAGAGTTTTTGAAAAGAAATCTAAATTTGTATCCCAGTTAGCCCAGGAAATACAGAGACATATTTTTTTTTGGGATAGAAAACAACAACAAAAGCTGGAAACACGGAAAGTAAATAAGAATCATAAACCAACTTGGACAGCAATGCTAAAGGAATTTGGGAGTCATCTCCCAATCCTATCTCTCTTCAAGTTGACCCTCTGGTTTCTATAGTAGGCTTGTGTAAGGATTGGATTCAGAATCCAAGTCAGGAAATTTCCTTAGAACTTATCCTAACCAAAATGTGGCTTATTTAGAAAGAACGATGTAATGGAGTTTTTGAAAGGAAATCTAAATTTGTATCCCAGTTAGCCTAAGAAATACAGAGATATTTTTTTTTATGGGATAGAAAACAACAACAAAAGATGGAAACACAGAAAGTAAATAAGAATCATAAGCCAACTTGGACAGCACCAGTGAGACATACTCTCAAAATTAATGTAGATGCAGCTTGGGACTCTGCTAGTACTCCTACAAGTTTTGCTTTAATCTTGAGAAATGATACAGGGAATTTTGAAAGTGGAAGAGTCGGACCCTCAATCAGTCCAGACCCACAAGAAGCAGAAGCAGTAGGAGTGCTCCAGGCAGCTATCTGGGCGAAGGAGAAAGGTATCAGTAACTTCGGTATAGAGGGAGATTGTGAAAAATTGTTCGATTTCATGAATGGAAGGAATTCAGATATATCTTGGAGGAGTAAAGCTCTTTTGGAGGAAGCGGCTAAAGTTGTAAAGGAATGTCCAAACTTTCATGGCTTTTATTTTGTTCCTAGATTAGGAAATGCAGTGGAAGACTCACTTTCCAAACTAGCAAAATCTTTTACTAGTTAAGGATTGGGAACTTACCCCACCTTCTTGTATTCATCTCAAACTTGCAGTAAATAAATATAATATTAGGAGAGTCCCCTCACTGACCTCCATATTAGATGGCTCTACTTCATATGTAATTCTGACTCCTTCGAAGTTTTACTTCTCTAAATGCAATGCCTTATTCACATAATTAAAAAAAAAATTGTGCATGTGATCGTTACAAAGTTTACAAGGATCAAATACGACAATCAAAGATTTTTTTTTCACCAATACTTAACTGTCATTCCTACCATTACGCACATCACAAGCAAATCAGAATTTTCAAAGATCCCAAAAGACATATCCATATCAGGGGGGCAATATTTGCATCGCCGTAAGAAACAATCATGTGATCTTCAAAATATCCAACCATGGTTTTTTAACACCTTGTAAATCAAGGTAATATAAAGTATTCAAGTAACCTAAACTAAAACTAACATTAAATTAACATGAGTTTTATGGGTTGGTTGAAATTGATCTGAAACGACCTAAATTGGCCTCAGAGTCTTGTTAACTATTGTTGCAATTGATGAAGTTGTTGTTAATGATCCTGACGTTGTTGTTGTTTGAGGTGTTCTTGATTCCATTGCCAGAGTTGAAGTTGTTCTCGCTGGTGTTGCAGTTGAAATTTCTAAATAAAGATATATGAGCAAACTCTTCATGTGAAATAAAGAAAAACATGCACAAACCCTTAGGGGGAAAAACCAAATATAAACAAGATTTAAAAACATAAATAAACTATTGAATCTAACAGATTAAAAGTGTAAGAAATACTAAACTCGAAAACCTAGAAATAAGCTGCAGACTTGGTAGAAATGGAGAACACCAAAACTAATTTGATAACTACAATCTAACAGAAAAAGATTTTTTTTTTTAAAGGGATTAATTAGGAAGATCTGTTCCAATCTGTTTTAGGGTTTTGATGTTTCTCTTATCAAAAGAGAGAAAGAAAAAATAATGCATCGCGTACTAAATTACAGGATCTGTCATACTACGAACTCGCAAGATTAATAATACAAAGAGCTCGGGGAGTACTAAACTTGTCCAAATAATGGACTATATAGACCATGCTATCAAGGTAAAGGCGCCAACTTTCCATCTAAATAGAGACTACACTTCGACTGATAGCCTACTAATTAGAAATGACCATTTATATAGGTACGCTCCACCTTTTTAGTCAGCATGTCATATACACTCGAGTAGTAAAATATCTTCTCTCAGTGGTCGAGTCACTATCATCCCTAAAGGGCCTTGTTAGATAAGTGATGGAGTAAATGTTCCACCGCGTGTTTCCTCTTCCCAAGGTAAACCACTAAAGGTTTATTTCCAGCTACACTATTTTCCTCACAAGGACCAACCACACCCCAATAGCCCGTTCTAAACCTTACAATCACTCACCACAGTCAAATTTCAACATCAGTGATATACTCCCTATAAAAACGTTTTTTTGATGGTATTAGAGCAGTAAAAAATAAAGGAAAATAAAAATGAAATGAAGCCTCTTATGCATCTCAGCTTCTAATTGTGAGGGTGTTAAAAGGAGTATATGGAGAACACAAATATAAATGACAACTCTAGATATCACATCACGATTCATGGTGATGTAATTTCATGGCTACAAAGAAACCGGGAACAAGATTAAAATCTTGTTAGAAAGCGCAATAACAAAAATCCTACTAGTTGACATTCCGTAAAGGAATTTATAACAATGAAGACTCTAACAATAGGATTTGATGAGATACCAGCAACCATATGATGATGTGTAGTATTTATTGAATGTGATAGTTATTCTAATCAAATGTAACATTTAATTAAATTTAATATAACAATTAGTACAATTTTTTATTTTAGATGTTTTAGTTTTAAATTCAATGTAAGTGTTAGTTTCAGTTAATTTTCCTTTTTTATTTTTTATGTACTAGTTAGTTTCGATTAAATAGTTCTAAATAAATCTTCCTTTTTAATTTTGAGTGTATCATTTAATTTATTTGTGTACTAGTTAGTTTCGATTAAACGCAAGAGTTAGTTCTAAACAAATTTTCCTTTTTAATTTTGAATGTATTAATTAATTTAAATAACGTAGAAGATTTGATTACACGTAATTTAACTGATACAAGTTAAATTAAATAAAACTAATAACAATTAAAATGACAAAAAAGAAACAAAAACAAAATAAAATAACAATTTAAATGACATAAAATAAATTAAACGAAACTGAATGAAAATTTAAAAGTGAAAAATCAAGCTAAAGTTTTATCATTTTTGATTTTAAGGTTGGTCCAAAATGAAAATTTATGATACGTACATCGGTTTAAAATTATATCGCTGATAGCTAAATATATTCTTGTGATATAAGGGCTCAAATTTTCATTTAGGAAACTCATTTATTTTAGATCACGTCACTCGAATTTCTTCGATGAGCATATACATAATGTAAAATTATGTACGTAAGCATAATTTTATTTATTTTTATTGGAATAGAAGAACGATATGCCCTAGAATAAAGGTGAACTTCAATTTTAGATTCCAAATGCTATTTCAACATCATTTATTTTTGCCATTAATTACAGCATGTTAAAGTATTTTTTATGAAGAAGTTATTGGTCCTGCTGTGAAGTCCTGAATTGGGGAAGATTTTGTATGCCAAATGATACCTATCGTCTAACTATTCTCATTGATTGTGTGTTTTGTATTGGGAAAAATTTCATACTTTAGGTCTTCAAACATAAACGATTTATGTCAAATATTTATGTTGTTTGTTGATCCGAGAATTCTGAAACAAGCAACATGTTAAAGCATCCCTCGGTCGAACTCGTAAGTTTAGGTGTCTCAAGCTTATTGTCAATGTTAGATGTATGAAACTATATTTTGATTTCTAGTCTACTTAAGTCAAGTCTCGGACTAGGATTAGAGTATGGTAGTTGAATATCATACATCACTGGATAACCCTCGAAGATTGAAAATTGAAGAACAACAAAGACGTTTGCGAAAACATCATCAACTAAGAGGTATGCAAAGACTAAACTATTCTATTTACTTAAGACATTTGTCATTCTATCTTATGAGACTATGTCGTATGATTTTTAATATAGATTTAATATTGCAAAAAAATAAATTTAGAGTTCAAGCTTGTCTTGGTTAAAATCTCGAAATATGTTTCAAGCAATGGATTTCCATAGTTCCTTAGCAATCTAAATTAGACTTTCTATATGACCTTGGATTTTAAGTGTACATCATCATTCGTCACTAAATTTAAATAAATTTTGTTAGGTAAGACCCTGGGGATTGGAGATGAACCTTAAGTGAAAATTTTCATCTTTTTTTTTGTCATTTAGCAATGACCCACAAAATAAAGATGATAATAAGACCTCCACTAGAATGACCTTGACTCCTTGCATTGGAGATGCTATTAAAATAAGAAAGAGAAGTGTAAGAGTTGCAAGTACTAATATTGAAAAAGATGTAAAAGTGTGAGTTGATAATGAGTTATCTAGAATTCACGTAAGGTTGTGGGAGTTTTATAACCTTCTTTTTTTCTACACCTTTAGCCCAAACAAATTGGGTAGGCTAGAAAGGAACACGAGGATTTCCCAAAAGGTAACTCATTTTAGTACTGCTCTCGCCATTCCTTAAGGAGTGTATAGCCGAAGCAGCCATATTTTATAAGCCTTTTGCCGCCAAGGGTTAGCCGCTCCGCTACTTGTTTGGTTATGCGTTTTGGTTTTTGATGTTCCTCTTGTATTGCATGATTGCATGTGTGACGGACCGGAAATTACGCGTAGCGCGCCTGGGCGCGCAGGCCATAACTCCCTCGGTATGCCATGATGAAGCTACGATCCGGGCCTTAAATCTAGGAAAATGCACGTCCATTTGCCCTTGCAAGCATGCTCGTGGAGCATGATGCATCTAACTTAGCTTCCACACCGTTCCAAACTTACCCTTATCCGCAAAGGGGTATAAGAGCCATAAGGCCGAGGCCAATGCATCTTGCATGCATCACTGGCATCTCTTACCAACTCTGTGTAGCTTGATAGGAAGTATGAGCATCCCTTTGTTGGCATGCAACTAAGCCTCATCAAGCTTGGCCGCAATCATCTCTTGCATCGATCTATCAAGCTTAGATGATATGAGAGGCCAACGTGCTAGACCGGCAATGCTGCAACTCATTGCGGCTGCCTACGTACCCTTCCCTACTCTAAAGGGATCAAGCACAGACCGTAGTTATCCACGAAGGGACAAGCAACTTAATCCAACTCTTTGGCGAGGCCGTGGCCAAGCAATAATGGTAATGGCTTAGTTCGTATAGGCTGTTCCGTCCAAATGCATAAAGGATATGCATTATCGAGACCATGGTATGGCATAGTGATGCCCATGCTTAACATATTCCATTGGAAAGTCTACGCAGCTATAAATGAGGCTTAGGCGTCATTTATACTCCTTTGGCTAAGCTATAAAGCTTACTTGGTGCATAGTCCGTATATGCACCTTCAACCAAGTACCCCTCCCTATATATGTTAACCTGACATTTTTTACAACTTAAATTGGGGGACCAAAAATCATTCATCAACTCCCACTTTTACTATTCATGGCCGTTGCCATATATTTCTAAATAACCGGCTAAGATGGCTGTTCACTGCCACTGCCAACCCGATGTTCATCCATGTTGGCTGAACATTGTCAACG
>JAJJMB010014053.1:4479454-4497247 GCA_023531105.1 Papaver atlanticum
TTCTTGCTCTTCCTGATTTCAACAAAGTTTTTATAGTGGAGTGTGATTGTAGCAGACCAGAAATTTTCCCTCTAACGTGTTGGGTTTCAACCCATCCAGCAAGGAAAAACCCTGGTCGTGCCACTCGAAAATGAAACGAAAGAAGTAAAAATATAATATACGCTCACTTTAGAATTCAAACAGCAAAGGGCACAATCCCAATGGCGCATCCGAAAACAAGAAATAACAATCACTTGTCGTAAACAAGTTTAATTTCATTTTAAAACAGGAATTCTAGACATCTTGGTATCACCAGTATGACCAAAATGATATATTACACATGAGAATTTTAAGTACAGAGACAATTGTAGAATTAAGTTTCAAAATTAATAAGAGAAATTAAAACATTTCTATCTTTGTCAGGTACGTCATAATATGCCCATAAATATTTGAAGCTTAATGCATCGTACAAAATAAAAACAAAAGGCTATGCTAGCAAAAAGAATACATCGAGCCAATGAAGAGCTACTAAGCTTCTTAAAAGAATCATGAACACACGGTCATATTCAAAAGAGTCGCAAGATGAGTTCACGCAAGCTATACACTGGGTACAAATACATTTATTAAAACGGATTGCATAAAAAAGACGAGTATGCCCACTTAATAATTCATGTGTCCAAATCTAAGCTTTCTTAACTAAACAGAAAAGTGAATTTTACTTCTTAATAAAACTACCGTCAAAAACCGGACGTCCATTCTGAAAGACAAGCTATAATGCATTATAAGTCGATGTCAAAAATGAAAATTCATTGTTGTTGGTCGGACGAGATTAGAAAGATATTAATGCTTATAATTTCTTAATACTGGATTTTTGCACAAGAATGAAACAAGTATGCTAAAGGAAACTGAAAGGGGTCAAACAAAGTTTTAAACATTGTCTGACTTCGTACACTTGAATAGGATTGAGTACACAGAACATTTTGACAAGATAAATGAACATAAACTTAAAAACACACTCAACAGAAATCTAGAGAAAGTAGTATATATAAAAAGAGACCTGCTAGTATAGTTTCATATACATGACAACAAAAGGATTTCCATACACCCATATCATACTTAGCACGAGACTATACTGTGTATACATACCAAGCAAAATGCGACAAAAATAGATTAACACCAATTTGAAACTACCCAACAAGACAAGATCCCCACATTTTTATGTACAAAAAAATATATCAAAAGCATGGATCATGTGCAACATAAGACTACCCCAGATTTATCCTCGTGATATACATATTATGAACAACAAAATACTAACTTTTGTCGCACTAAGAGCCTGCCGTAAGCTCTTTCCGGCTTACTGCTGCAAGCTCCTCTCGTACTCTGTGGAAAACAAAACTAAAGGGAGTGAGCCACAACTCAGTAGGGGTTATAAAATTGTCGTACTTGTGCGAAATATAAAGAAATGATAAGAGCAGCAGCTAAAGAATAATGTACAAAATGAAAGCATTTCGCAACTGAAATTCATAATTAAACAAATAGATGTAAATCAAATTAAGTGACTCTTTGGCCAGCGCCGATGTCAGGGTAGTTCTGGTTACCAGACACCGTTACAGCTAACGGTCTTCCGGGTTGCCACTTGTAAGTGGGGGGCCCCAGTGGGCCTGACATTCTTAAAGTAGAGCTCTGTAGTTCTTAGTGGCAGTAAACACGAGAAAAATTCTCAAGTGAAGATCACTTTCTGAAACCATAATCAATTCTCAAAGGTCAAGGGCAGCTATGCCGCACTTACCAAAAATTCACTCAAAAGCTAAGTACCAACCTTGAAGTGTTCAGAACATTTTTATCTAAAAATAACAGCTTAACAACACAAATCCATGAACATTTCTGACAAGTTAATTTTATAAGCAAAGTTTAAAAAACATGACACTTTTTTCCTACCAGAAAATACACGGACTCAGCATGGCAAGGGAATTTAAATCATTCATTGCAGAAAGGTAATAATGTTGTCGGCAAACATACATTCAATGGGAAAGGAAACTCTTTCAAGTCTGACATAAAATGAAATGCCTCGCATTTGCGCAAATCTGAAACAACCAATTTGGATTTCCAAGAGCTTAACAGTGGAGTAAAATGAGAAAATACGTCAAATGAAACAAGGGCTATATATCCTTTTCACAAAAGTCTGTGTTAAAAATCCAAATGGGAAAGCATATGATAGTTCAAACATGATAAGAATTATAAAAAAGTGGTTTTAACATACATAACAGCACATGCAATAAGTTGAGTTGCCAACATGGGTTTCAGAGAAACTAAAACTAGAGTTATAAAGCAAAAATACCAACTCACCAGATCATTTTGACAAATGGGTTTTAAGCAAAGTTTTGAGATTCAGTAGAGGCTTGATTTATGTATGGAAATCAAAGTTTAAAAGACTACCGAATTTTTTTTTGAACCTTCCAAAATCATTTATAAAATGACATTTAAACACCGGCTAATATGCAATGGTAAAAATTGAGAAATTTTAAGATTTAACCAAGTCTAACATCATACACAGTTCAAAGGGTGTGAAAACATGAGTGCAGTATAAGAGAGTTTATGGAAGGAACTTATCAAATTCGTGGTGAAGAAAAACCCTCCAAATAAGCAATCAATGATTTTCATGAATGGTTCCAGTTGAAGAGATGCTAATCTTTACCGTGACTTTGAAATAAAATAGAACCAGTAACATCAAATGAAAAACAAAAACCTCTACTGTAAATAGTTAAAATTCCACTAAGAAACATCCAAGTAATAAGAATATTGACATTGACATAGAAGGAGGATTCATGTTACTTTTCACTCTTGACAACCCAAATCCAAGGAAAATAATCCAACGATTCCTTCATGTACTTTCAATTTAATCCAGAAATTCAACAAAAATGTAACTTAAAACAAAATTTGACACATTTGCACATACCCATTTGTAAAAATATCACAAATCATCGAAGAGAAATGTCATTGAACATCTAATAACAAGGATGATTAGCACAATTAAGGAATATAATTCAAACGGAAGAAAACAAACAGAAAAATCCCCTACCTCTGTTCAGAAGACAAATCCAACCAGAACGTAGCTTTGTTTGAACTTGAATTTTAGATTTTAAAGGCTACAAAATTCTTACTTTGTTTGAGATTTCTTTGAGTAGAAATTTGTGACAGTAAAAGAGGGGCGAATTTTCAGACGAACACGGAAGAAAACGAAGTTGATTTTCTTTTTATTTAGATTTAGACTTGGTGACAAAAAGACAGGACTACCCCTCTAGCTGCTCATGTCCATCACATGGCTTTCATGCGTCAATTTCTAAAGCACCTACTAATTAGGCACATTAATTTTACTAAGGGATAACTATATTGTTAATAAGACCTAAACTTGGTTTAGGGCACTCTCCACTACTATAAGCATCAAGTGCTAGGATCGCACGCGCTCGCTATACAGTTCTAGCCAAATGGGTTAGACTCGGCTCAAAGCCGAAGAGAAACTTTAGCGACGTTGCATCATTACCCACTAAAAAAAGAATTTGGTCCCCAAATTCAAAATCAAGCATGAGAGTGTCAATCAACCACTTATTAAGGTTGGAAATTAGTACTTGTATCTAGTTTAGCACTTATGCAATAATTTGATAAGAATAAAGGAAGTTTAAAAGCAATCATTCACCGTTTAATTACGAGTCAAGGAAATGTGAAATGCTCATACACTAGGTAAAAAAACATAAACAGAATACAGTTGGTAGTACAACGGCTTCAAAAACAAACTACACGCAAAATAGGTTGGCGGACTTTTTAGAAAATTTAATTTTTTAAAACATTAACAATAATTTGAAAGTTATAGATTATATGGGACAGAAGGAAATGTTCAAACATTTAAATAGTACTTCAAAACATTTAAATAGTAAAGAATGATGCAAGCATTCTATTTTCATTACAAAATAGAAGGCGTAAAACCGAAGCTAGTTTTGAATGAGGTTGTGTAACGTGAATAAGAAATTCTTTCTAGTACACCAACAGATCCATTTTTAAAACTGTCATGAACGAAGGCTTCATCGATTCAATTAATTCACCAGGAAGTTAAATCAGAGATGCAACAAGATCTGAGAATAATAGAAAACTGAAGGAATAAAGTTCAAATCTATGAATGCGGCTAAGTTAAGTGATGTGACCATGTGAATGAACGAGTAAGACCGGCATCGAATAGGGACTTAACGCGAGAATAATAAGTTATGAAGTTACCCTCAATAATGGCATTTTCTACTTCGCCCTTAACCTCTGCCACATGGTTTAGCTTTCCTTGAGAGTTTGGTTGTCTCGGTTGGAAGGGTGGCGCATGGGTACATGGTTGGTAAGGTTGTCTCTCATAAGAATTCGTCTTATGTGCGGTCGGCTTTTGAGGTTGATTCACATTTTGTGGCATCGGTGGTGGTGGAACGGGATAATCTTTGACAAGATGATCATCTTCACATCGAAAGCAACCCTTTCCTTTGTTTTTGTTGGTTGTATGCCCAGAACGAGAAGGATCAAAACGTGGACGTTTCCGTTGAGGGGACGAATCGTTTTTATTCTTCTTCTTATTCGGCTCACTTTCTTCCCTTTCCTTTTGTACTTTAATCCAATTAGCTTCAATAGATAAGGCATCTCCTAAAACCTTCTTATACATTGGGTGTTGTAGAGGAACAACTTGGGCACGGATTCCTGGCTTTAATGCATCTTCTAATTTGCGAGCCTTTAATTCCTAGGTCTTGATAAGATGTTTTCCGTAACGTTGGAGTTCATTAAATTTCTTGTCTAGCTGAGTAACCATCATGGTCCCTTGTGTCAAAGTAGCAAACTCAGCACACTTCAGGGATTTTACTGTAGGTGTAAAATACTTGTCAATAAATAACTTTTCAAACTGCGCCCATGACATACTTGTAGCATCCTCCATTCGCTTTTCAGATTCCCACCAATCATCAGCATTACCTTGAAACATATATGTAGCAAAATGGACTCTATCTTCCTCGACCACCAAATGTACATCAAACTCCTTTTTTATACCCTTCAACCACTTTTCAGCTTCTACGGGTTCTTCAGTACCATAGAACGCTCTCTCACCAACCACTTTCCTAAATTCTTTTAAGTCCATAACATTTTTAGGCCGCGACTGGTTCTGGTTCCCAATAACACCATCCATGGTTCGTACGGATTTTGCAAATTGCTCACAACTTGCTTTCATCATTTTTGCAACAACAAGATTTTTGGATTTACCATTTCTCGCTGCAGCAACACCTTTTAGCTTCAGGACCCTTGGAGGCATCTTCACAATACAAAGACATGTACAAGAGTTAGAAAATGTTAGTAATGTTCATTACTAACAAGCGAATTAATATGTATATCACGGTTTCTAGCCTTCCCCAATACCCCAAGAAAATGACAAAATCAATGACTTATTCAAACAAGAAAACCAACACAAACCAGGTGATGTGAATTTTAAGTTGTTGTAAAAAGTGATAAGTAGAGTTCGTTCAACTCGGTCTTGTGAAGGATTTTCGAAAATTAAATAAAGTTATTTCAACAATAATAAGAAAATACCGAGACTCTGGATTCCACCATTGACCAATTAAGTGATAAATTCTAATCAATATTCATGCAATTTTTTTCTTTTAAAGTGATTTTAATATTTTTCCTTTAATAGATTTTTGAAGTAATAATTGTAAGCACGAAGCATGAAACATCAAAAGTATTAAAACCAAGCATGTCCCATCAAAACACTTCACAACTACTCAATAAAAACCAATTTTTCTTTTAAGTTCTATGCAAATTATCATGTAAAATAATTACAATAAATAATTAAAATAGAACTATACCACTTTTCATGGAACAATGGCTTCCTCCGTCGCCTCGGCTAAGGGGTTTAGCTCCTCATATTAACCACTTGCTCAAAATACATCTTTGGTGTTCAAAAGTTGATTAAAAGAGTGAAAAGTGCTAAGCAGCGGATTCTGTAACTAATATAATTGTTACAGAACCTATTGTTACAGAAGAAACTGTTGCGAACTGAAGCTAACTGTTGGAAAAATTGTTACAAAGGGTATAGAATTTGAAAGCTACGGTCACAGTTTCTGCGACTTTCTTTTTCCGTTGTTCTGTGTTCTTCGTCTTCTCCGGCAGCAGCAGCAGAAACCCGATCTTCTTCTAATGATTTTTCTGGCTACTCTAAGGCTCTAAAATTTCCCCTAAGGTCTTGGTTTTCTTCATAGGATTCGTACCAACCCTTTTATACATAATAGAGTAAGGAAAATTCGAGAATATATTTGATTTTCTTCCTCCACAACAAGTTACGATAATTCCCTTTTCTCAACTACTACACGTCTCCTCAGTCAATCCAAGCTGTCCAAACTCTTCCTGTGACAGAATCAAATCTCTAAGAAGAGTTTCCTTCCTCTTCTTCACGTTTGTTTCCATAAATAAACCAAGAAGTTTCCCAAAATAAACCGTTATATTTTTAACCTTTTTTCGCCTCCAATTCGAGTTCTAGCCACTTTGGATCCATTCCAACACCCTTACCTCGCCTGTTAGGTCCATAGGAACAAACCCAATCAAATTCAGCCCTTTAATCTCCATAAAAATCGATCAACAATCCAACCCTAAATTCTGCTGTGAAAAGAATTTTTTCCCGCCAGTTTCTGTTTTTGAAAATGTGACCTCCCCCTATCCAGTCCCGGTCTGTGCTTAGCAGCTGCTTGGAAATGGGTTACCCCTTATCCAAAATGAGAGTGCGAATAACAAATGTCCTTCCAGGTACCTTTAACAACTTTTCGAGCCAATTTTGCCGCAAAATCCTATTCCTCCAAAACACCTACAAAGGGATAAAATACCAAAATTAATACAGAAATGGGTACTAACAGTATACACAAAAGAGATGAAAATCGACACATAAATGCGTCTATCAAATACCCCCAAACTTATTATTTGCTAGTCCCGAGCAAATCAAAACTACAAATTAAATCCTAACTCACTGTCGCAGGCATTGTCGATTGCACTTAGCATGTGCAATAAGCCTTTAAACCCCTAGGTAGCCCTAGTGGCCGAGTTATAGTCTCGGGAGGGTTTACCAGAGGTGTACCCACAAAACCTTTACTCCAGACCCTAGCTATCTACGCAGAACCTTAGAATGCACTAAAGAACCTCCTTGGTTGGCATACTTATTGATTACGGGAGGAAGTACCCTGATGCGAAATTCCAATTGCTATATATGAGTTTGCACTCAAGTATACTAAAATTCATATATAAGTGACAGAGCTCTACTAAGATAGTTGCACTATGGACATCAATATCCGGAGTCAACAAATCACATGGAAAGATTAAGAGATGGATATAGAAAAACATAGCTGGTTTTGATGTTGACTAGGTGAACGGTGTTTTCTCATATCTGTCTAAAGGCCTCCACCAAGATGAACCTATCCTAATGGACTGAGATACCGGTCTGACTAATATCAACACAACTGGCATATACAAGGGAGCCAGTGGTCGATAATCCTAATTCTAGATCAACTCGTCTGGCATATACAAGGGAACCAGCGGTCGATTTATTGAACACACATTTATTTTTAAATTTTTAATTTTTAATTTTTTAGAACTAACGACATGATTAGATCTTATGGATCCAAGCGCATGCTTCTTGTCAGCAGATTACATGGTAATTCCCATGGATCCTGCATTCCACGCTTGTTAAGGCGACGGAGACAGGGAGAACACACACATATTGCTATCCAAGTGTTATAATTTATTCCGATTGGTCTAATTGGTCTGGTCTTTTTTTTTTTTTGGTATCTCAATCACTCTATTTCACCCTAGCATTGGTAACAACTTGAATCGTGAGCCCCACCTAATCACTTAGAGAAACATATTTTTAAAAGAAAAGAAAATAAAAATAGAAATGAAAAGGACTCAACGAGATATGGCGAAACTATCATGTTATTTCTAACACCTGAGCTCTGTGCTTTTATGAATAGACTCTTTTAGATGTTTCCATCTAATCAGATTGGTCCCTCAACTCTTAAACCAAAATGCTTCCATCCACTTAGATTGGTTAGTGCCATCCTTAATATGCATAAATTTCTAGGTTCTGGAGTTTATAACACAACTAAAAAGTTTCTCCCATACCCCCAAACTTAAATCTAACATTGTCCTCAATGTTCTAAATATAAAATTAAAAGCATGAACAAGGAGAAACTGTTACCATTTGAAGCAAAAGAGTTAAGGAAAGATATTACCGTGTTGCATGAGCATGGGTTACCTCCCAAGAAGTGCTAAGTTTAAAGTCCTAAGCCAGACATCAAGTACCATAAAATGGCTAATTACCTTTCAAATCATATATCAGTAGTCGAAATAACTGTGGGTCATCAGAACCAAATAGCACTGCCACTAATATGAGACAACTGCACAGGATTAGAAAAATTAACAGACTGAGCACAACCTGATCTAAACTTTCTTGCAAGACAACTGGGTTTATCTGTGACGCCCTCTTAGGCTTCATGTGAGTGTCTTGACAAACATATTTTTCCGAACTATGAGTTCCCACTTCTAGGACGGTATCAGGAGGATCAGGTTGTGGAGTCGGGACAGACTCAAGTAATACCTCAGGCACACTAGACTCGAGTCCCAAATTAGGGACTTCTAATAAAGATACTTGACCATCACTACCCCCAAAATTAGGGTAGTCAGTATTCTCAGACAAACCTCTAATTATTGCTTGAATTTCCGGATCCTCAGAGTCTTTAAAATAATCAAGAGCTTCTTCCAGTTCTAAAGTTTGGTCATCTATCTTACCTAAGATAATTGTCTCATCAAATTCATCTAAAGAATCACCAAACAAAGTGTCGTCCCAATTATCCTGAACTAGATCCTGAACCAAAGTACTAATCATATTCACTTCCTCTAAATCATCAGAAGGTTGTCTAGTAACATTAAAGACATTTAGTTCAGTGGTCATATTACCAAAGGATATGTTCATAAGTCCGGTCCTACAGTTGATAACGGCATTAAACGTGGCTAAAAATGGGCGACCTAAAATCACCGGTATTTGATTCTCTGGGTCAGGGACAGGTTGTGTATCTAGGACTACAAAATCCACAGGATAAATAAACTTGTCGACCTCAATAAGAACATCTTCTATCACACCACGAGGAATTTTAACAGACCTATCAGCTAACTGCAGTGTTATCTTGGTGGGTTTCAATTCACCAAGTCCCAGTTGTAAGTACACATGGTACGGAAGTAAGTTAACACTAGCTCCTAAGTCAAGTAAAGCTTTTTCTACCCCGTGTTTTCCTATTGTGCAAGCAATGGTAGGGGCACCTGGGTCTTTATACTTAAGAGTTGTAGTGTTCTGAATGATCGAACTTACATGACAGGCTAAAAAGGATTTTTTAGGGACACTAAGCTTTCGCTTTCGCGTACACATATCCTTGAGGAACTTGGCATAAGCCGAAAGTTTCCTAATTGCTTCTAGTAACGGAAGGTTTATGGTAACTTTCTTAAAAACCTCCATAATGTCATTAAAGTTGGATTCATTCTTTGTTGGTACTAGTAGCTGTGGAAATGGGGCTCTAGGTACAAAATCAGACCTCCCAGGGACCGAATTTACATCATCAGAAACTTTATCGGTCTCTTCAGCTATGGGTGGTCCTGAGGGGTGAGATCCTGAGGGGTGAACTACAGTAGGTTCACTATCGGGCATGGTTACCTTGTTGTCTACAATTTTACCACTCTTAAGGGTTCTAATAGCATTCAATTGTTGTATATTTACTTCATGAACTCCTCTAGGGTTGGGTTGTGTTTGACTAGGAAACCTACCTTTTTCTCTCAAAGACTCATTTATCAAACTAATCTGGGTTCTCAACTCGGAAATAACCTGACTATTTTCTTGTCCTATCTTGTTACTAACTTGTAGACTTTGTTCTACTGATTGCTGAAGTTTTGCAGTTTGCTGAGTTAACAACACCATAGACTCCTCTAGGCTTAGGATTCTCTTATCCAACTGGTTCTGAAATTGAGCTGGCCCTGAAGGATTCTTAGCATAACTAAAATCTTGGGGAGCATTAGAGTTACTAAACTGACCTTGATTCTGGCCCTTAGACCATGAAAAGTTCAGATGGTTTCTCCACCCAGGATTATAGGTTTCTGAATATGGGTCAAATTTCTGACGATTATCGAATCTAGTGTTATTATAAAGAGCATTGGCTTGCTCTTCATTATTCTGGCCTTCCCAAAAAGGCTCTAATCTACCACTAGTGCGACCCATTTCTAGAGCTTCTAACCTTTTAGCTATTGCTGCAATCTTGGCATATGATTTATAGCTTCCTTCTACCCTATTAACGTTTCCTCTGTTTAGAAGAATTGTTTTCCGGGGTTCCCTACTATTTTCCCATTGTTGGGTCTTTTCGGCGGCTTCATTCAAAAATGCCATTGCCGCATCAACAGTTTGGTTCTCAAACCCACCTGTACACAAAGCTTCTACCGTGGTTATTGTGGAAGGATCTGAACTAGCCTAAACTTTTCTAAACCATGGTGAGGACATTGTGTTAACAAATCATTGAACCTTTCCAAATACCTATACAAAGATTCTCCCTCTTGCTGTGAGAATGTGCAGATTTGCGTCCTAATAGACGATGTTTTATGCCTAAGGAAAAACTTATTGAAAAAGGCAGATGTAAGTTGTTCATATGTTTCGATTGACTCAGCAGTCAAACTATACAGCCACGATTTGGCTTTATCTTTCAGGGAAAAAAGAAATAACCTAAGTTTCAAAGCATCATCATCTAAGCCTCTAATTCTTAGAGTACTGCAAATTTCTTCAAAATCCCTAACATGGAAATAGGGGTTTTCATTTTCTTTCCCTAAAGAGATTGGGAGCATCTGTATGGTCCCAGGTTTAAGTTCATAGATGGTTTCTGTGTCAGCTAACTTAATACACGAGGGACGAGTAGTCCTAGTCGGATTTAATAAAGCTTTCAAAGTAACCATTTCTGGTGCTATCGGAGTATTGGGGATTCTCTCCTCAGTAAAAGGAGTACGTTCAAAACATGACTCTCCGAAAATCGGACCTTCTAGGTCAAGGTAATCGAGACGCTTAGAACTGCTAGGTAGTTCTTTAACAAATCTACCTAGGGCGTCTCTTTTACGTTCAGGCATAAAAGAATTCCCTAAATTGGAAGGATAATCAATCGCAAATCAAGGACGACTCACCCAAATCAACCCTATTGATTTCTAGCAAATAAAAAGCATGATGGCTCCACTTAGATTGTTTCTAGACCAGCTTCTACTCTTCCAAGAGGCAACTGGGTATAATTTTAGCAAACCTCGTAGGACGATCTGAATAAAGTAAGTCGAAGAGAAGTAGGAGAAGCTCAGAGGAGCTTTGATACCCCCACCTCTTTGGAAACGCTTCCCTGGGTTACAAGGCGGCTCTAATCGACTTATAGTAATCTTCTTGAACTTTGAGTTAGGCTAACAAGATACCCAATACGATCCTTTTGAACGACTTTCCTATAAGCTCGTTACCCTATCGGTCTTGTTCTAGTCAATATTTTAAGCTTAGGTTCACGTTCGGTATTGTTTTCCTAAGGCGGGCAAGAAGAGAACGGTGATGAAATCCGAACCCTTATCTTGTATGGCCAGGCCTTGCCCTTTACTAGGAAAATAAACGTCAGTATTCAATTCCTCAGCATATATGCACCTTAAGGAATATAGTAACTCGCTGACAGGGGATTCACGAGTGTTCAGAATCTTACCTCCCGTTCCAGACGGGGGATGAATCGGTTGTAGTCGACTCGGGCCACTGACTCCTGTGTCAGTGTACGAACCCAAGGTGCAGAGACAATATCGTAATTGTCCTCCTTCTCTGCAAACAGTTTTTATATTTAAGGATACCCTTCCGTAGGGTATATAAAAATAAAAAATAAAAATAGTGTCCAAAGTCCAAAAAAAAAAAAAAAAAAATAAATAAAATAAAGAAACCCTAATACAATTTTTTTCTTTTTTTTCTTTTTTCTAAAAAAATAAACAAAACCCTAAAAAAGATAAAAAATAAATAACTAAAATAAAGTTGTCTTGTTTTCCGTTCTTTTCGCTTTAATCTTTTGCTCCAAGTCTTTACGAAATCACCAAACTCCTTGGCTCAATTTTTTTCTGTAAGTTCCAAAACCTGTAGACAAAAGACAAATACCCAAAAACGTAAAATAGAACAAAAATAAATAAAAATAAAAATAAATCTAAAACCCTAAAAACAAGTCCTCGTCGGCGGCGCCAAAAATTGATGTGAATTTTAAGTTGTTGTAAAAAGTGATAAGTAGAGTTCGTTCAACTCGGTCTTGTGAAGGATTTTCGAAAATTAAATAAAGTTGTTTCAACAATAATAAGAAAATACCGAGACTCTGGATTCCACCATTGACCAATTAAGTGATAAATTCTAATCAATATTCATGCAATTTTTTCTTTTAAAGTGATTTTAATATTTTGCCTTTAATAGATTTTTGAAATAATAATTGTAAGCACGAAGCATGAAACATCAAAAGTATTAAAACCAAGCATGTCCCATCAAAACACTTCACAACTACAAAGGGTATAGAATTGGAAAGCTACGGTCATAGTTTCTGCGACTTTCTTTTTCCGCTGTTCTGTGTTCTTGGTCTTCTCCGGCAGCAGCAGCAGCAGCAGAAACCCGATCTTCTTCTAATGATTTTTCTGGCTTCTCTAAGTTGCCCAAAATAAACCGTGATATTTTTAACCTTTTTTCGCTTCCAATTCAAGTTCTAGCCACTTTGGATCCATTCCAACACCCTTACCTCGCCTGTTAGGTCCATAGGAACAAACCCAATCAAATTCAGCCCTTTAATCTCCATAAAAATCGATCAACAATTCAACCCTAAATTCTGCTGTAAAAAGAATTTTTTCCCGCCAGTTTCTGTTTTTGAAAATTTGAAGAAATGTGACCTCCCCCTATCCAGTCCAGGTCTGTGCTTAGCAGCTGCTTGGAAATGGGTTACCCCTTGTCCAAAATGAGAGTGCGAATAGCAAATGTCCTCCCAGGTACCTTTAACAACTTTTCGAGCCAATTTTGCCGCAAAAGCCTATTCCTCCAAAAACACCTACAAAGGGATAAAATACCAAAATTAGTACAGAAATGGGTACTAACAGTATACACAAAAGAGATGAAAATAGACACATAAATGAGTTTATCACCCGGTAAATCGGAACATGCGCTCTGATACCAACTGTAGCAGACCAGAAATTTTCCCTCTAACAGGTTGGGTTTCAACCCGTCCAGCAAGGACTAACCCTGGCCGTGCCACTCGGAAATGAAAACGAAAGAAGTAAAAATATAATATACGTTCACTTTAGAATTCAAACAGCAAAGGGCGCAAGCCCAATGGCGCATCCGAAAAAAGGAAATAACAATCACTTGTCATAAACAAGTTTAATTTAATTTTAAAACAGGAATTCTAGACATCTTGGTATCACCAGTATGACAAAAATGATATATTACACATGAGAATTTTAAGTATAGAGACAATTGTAAGAACTTATTTCTTATTTGATCTTTTCTTCTTGATTGAATGAATTATAAAACTAAGAAATGTAGTAATGGTAACAACAGGCTTCCTGTTGTTGAAGAGGATGAAGAACATAACATTTTGCATCAGAAACAGGTCAATCGCAGGAGGGGCGTACTGAAGAGAGTCACGTGGACAGATTGGAAGAAAAAATGGACAAAATATTACAATTGCTTATGGATAAAAATATCAACAGATCATTGTCAGATGATGATTCATATTTTAAGCATCGTCAAAGTGGAGGAGAGGCTACCAGGGTCTTGGTAAAGCTGGACAGTCATCAACAAATTCACAATCTTCCAAAACTACTGTTAAGTTCAAGTTTCCAGTTTACAATGATAATGAAGACCCTACAAGTTGGTAATGTCGCGCAACTCAGTTCTTTGATTTCTATCAAGTACCGGAGGAGGAGCGAGTTTCATGGGCATCTTATCATTTAGATGGTTATGCTCAATTGTGGTACTAAATACTCAAACAAGAACAACCTTATATAAATTGGCGAGCATTAAAGGAGGGCTTACTTGCTAGGTATGGTTATACTCAATTTCAAGATTTTTTTGGGGATTTAACAAAACTAAAACAGATTGGTTCCGTTAAAGAATACCAGGCACAGTTTGAAAAATTACAGAACCGTCTCTACAACAACTGTCCGTTCTACGCTGCCTGAAATCAGAAAAATGACACCTGATGATATTAAAGAACGACGAGAGAAAGGACCGTGTTTCAAATGTGATAAGCGTTTCACCTCTGGGCATCGCTGCAAGGAGTTGTTCTTATTTGAAGCATGCTATTTTGGCGAAGATTGTGGAGAAGGTGATGAAGATGTTGATAAACCGGTAGTTCGGGAAGGGTTCGTAGAAGGGGTAATTCCTGAAATTTAACTTCACGCCATTAATGGTATACATGCTCCACAGACAATACGTATGCAAGGAACCATAGGGCGACAACAAGTAACAGTGTTAATTGATTCAGGCAACACGTACAATTTTTTGAGTTACAAAATTGCACAAAAAATTGGCTTACGACCATCTACAGAAGGTCAGCTACATGTTCTTGTGGCTTCGGGAAAAAAGTTAGATAGTTCTGGTCTTTTCAAAGGGGTACGTATTTCTCTTCAAGGAGTTTCAATTTATACTGATTTATATTTATTATCTCTGGAGGGTTGTGATGTTGTACTTGGAACACAGTGGTTGAGGACTCTTGGTCCAATAATGTGGGATTTCAACAAACTTGAAATGTCTTTCCAAATTGAAAACAAGCAGGTGAGACCCGTGTGAATTATCTTGGCCATGTCATTACAAAAGATGGAGTTGCTGTGGATCCTGAAAAAATTAATGGCATGGTAAATTGGCCGAGACCTACAACATTAAAAGGTTTTTTGGGTCTCACTGGTTACTACCGAAAGTTCATAACAAATTATGGTATTATTGCAAGACGTTTAACTTACATGTTAAAAAAAGATTCTTTCCTTTGGACAGCAGCTACAGAAGATGCTTTCGAGCAACTAAAGAAGGTACTGACTCAAACTCATGTTCTTGCTCTTCCTGATTTAAACAAATTTTTATAGTGGAGTGTGATGCTCATGGTTGCGGAATTGGTGGTGTTCTCATGCAAGAACGACGTCCTATAACTTACTACATCTATTCTTCGACTAAAAAGACACCATTTCAAGTTGTCTATGGTAGAGAGCCACCAACTCTTCTTTCTTATATTCCTGGTACAACTCAGGTTGCTTCAATAGAAATGCAATTACAAGAAATGGACTCATTGATGAAGGAGCTAACAGAGAATCTACTTTAGGCTCAATCCCGGATGAAGAAGTTTTCTGATATTCATAGAACTGAATGAGAATTTCAGGTATGTTATTGGGTATATTTGAGACTTCAACCATACCGTAAACGGTCTCTTATCCTTAGAAGAATTCTTAAACTCTCTCCAAGATTATATGGTCCTTACAAGATATTACAACGAGTGGGTCGTGTTTCTTACAAGTTGCAGTTGCCGGATGATTCTAAAATTCACCATGTTTTTCATGTTTCTGTTGTAAAGAAACAGCTTGGTCAACATGTCGGAGTTCAAACTGCATTACCTACAGTAACCAGTGAAGATGGATATATCATTCCAACACCTAAGGCAATATTAGACCGCCGAGTTCACAAACGAATTTCTGAAGTATTAATCCATTGGAATGGTCTTAGTCCTGCAGATGCTACTTGGGAGAATGTTATGGACTTCAAGGTTCGTTTTCCATATTTTGTTCATGATGGCAAGAGCAATTTTTAGGGGTGGAGAAATTTTATGTGCTAGAGTTTGCACAGTATCTGTATATGTACATTAAGTATTTGAATAATTGTCTGAGTCATACATCAGTTAGGATATCACAACTTGGTTGTAACTTCCTAGTTTGGGTTACGGATTAGTTTAGGAAGTTATTATGTTTGTGTTATAAATTGTGATCTCCCTGTAAGAATGAATTATGAATTGATATTATTAATCTTAATAAGAACTTGTTTCTTATTTGATCTTTCCTTCTTGATTGAATGAATTCTAAAACTAAGAAATGTAGTAATGGTAACAACAGGCTTCCTGTTGTTGAAGAGGATTAAGAACATAACATTTTGGCATAAGAGACAGGTCAATCGCAGGAGGGGCGTACTGAAGAGAGTCGTGTGGACAGATTGGAAGAAAAAATGGACAAAATATTACAATTGCTTATGGATCAAAATATCAACAAATCATTGTCAGACGATGATTCACATTTTCTGCATCGTCAAAGTGGAGGAGAGGCTACCAGGGTCTTGGTGAAGGTGGAAAGTCATCAACAAATTCACAATCTTCCAAAACTACTGTTAAGTTCAAGTTTCCAGTTTACAATGATAATGAAGACCTTACAAGTTGGTTATGTTGCGTAACTCAGTTCTTTGATTTCTACAAAGTACCGGAGAAGGAGCGAGTTTCATGGGTATCTTATCATTTAGATGGTAATGCTCAATTGTGGTACCAAATACTCAAACAATAACAACCTTATATAAATTGGCGAGCATTAAAGGGGGGCTTACTTGCTAGGTATGGTTATACTCAATTTCAAGATTTTTTTGGGGATCTAACAAAACTAAAACAGATTGGTTCCATTAAAGAATACCAGGCACAGTTTGAAAAATTACTTAGCAAGGCGGGGAGTCTTACTCAATCCCAACAGGTTGGTTGTTTTGTTAGTGGTCTGATGGAGAATATACGAGCCGATGTCCAAGCCGCGAAACCTACCACTCTCACAAGTTCAATAAGTTTGGCCAGATTATATGAATAACGCAATCAATCACAATGCCGGAGGAATTATACTAATTACAAAAGGCAAGCCATGCCGGAGAGAACCGTCTCTACAAAAACTGTCCGTTCTATATTGCCTGAAATCAGAAAAATGACACCTGATGATATTAAAGAACGACGAGAGAAAGGACTGTGTTTCAAATGTGATAAGCGTTTCACCCCTGGGCATCGCTGCAAGAAGTTGTTCTTAATTGAAGCATGCTATTTTGGCGAAGATTGTGGAGAAGGTGATGAAGATGTTGATAAACCGGTAGTTCGGGAAGGGTTCGTAGAAGGGGTAATTCTTGAAATTTCACTTCACGCCATTAATGGTATACATGCTCCAAAAAAAATACGTATGCAAGGAACCATAGGGCGACAACAAGTAACAGTGTTAATTGATTCGGGCAACACGCACAATTTTTTGAGTTACAAAATTGCAAAAAAAATTGGCTTACGACCATCTACAGAAGGTCAGCAACATGTTCTTGTGGCTTCGGGCTAAAAGTTAGATAGTTCTGGCCTTTGCAAAGGGGTACGTATTTCTCTTCAAGGAGTTTCAATTTATACTGATTTATATTTATTATCTCTGGAGGGTTGTAATGCTGTACTTTGAGCACAGTGGTTGAGGACTCTTGGTCCAATAATGTGGGATTTTAAAAAAACTTGAAATGTCTTTCCAAATTGAAAACCAGCAGGTGAGGTTCCAAGGTATTTATGTCCAAAATAATAAATGGGTGAATGAGGCTTGTATAAGTCGTGAGGCCAGGAAAAAGGGAAATGGTTTACTTCTACAGTTAGTTGCTACTTTAAAAGAAGGAGAAGAAGGTTTCATCGCAGACGACAATGACTTAAAAGTACTACTGCAATCATATGAATC
>JAJJMB010014053.1:4497257-4527875 GCA_023531105.1 Papaver atlanticum
AGAACTTGTTTCTTATTTGATCTTTTCTTCTTGATTGAATGAATTCTAAAACTAACAAAGGTAGTAATGGTAAAACTAAGAAAGGTAGTAATGGTAACAACATGCTTCCTGTTGTTGAAGAGGTCGAACTCTTGCTTGTCCGTTTTACAAGCACCATTTGTCTGTCTCCAACTCTCCATGTTACCTGCAAATCATGGTAGGAAGTGGCTCTGTTCGACACATAAGCGGAGAAAAGGTGGAGGAAGAAAATGGGAATCAAGCAGCTCCGCATCTTTATAGTACGTGTTCCGTTTGCACACTACTGAGTAAATTTAAAGATACAATTTGGTTACAATCGATCTCTTACGTGATGATAAGAAAACAAATCAAACGAAGCTAAAGTCAACTTAAGTGGTCCCATAAGCAGTACTTAAATTTGTAGCCTTCTGTAATTATTGAAGAACACAACCACCGTTCAAACACCAACCAACATATTCTTTTACAGAAAGATAAAGATAGATTTATTAATACGAGTGGTTAAAAAGTTTCGTGATGGTTGAAAGGCGATACCAAAATATGGTTACATAAAGTATTATGTATCCTTTGTGGTGGTTTATATAATGGATATAAATTTAATTTTTCTAAAGTTGTGCCTAAAATGATAAACACCTACAATTTTTTTCGTAAAAACTCTAAATTTGATATTGTTGTTTGTACTCATTGCGTAGCTTTTTTTATTACCTTTCCAACAAGATAAAATTTGTAAAATTCCAAGGCACGGATTTTTAGATATGTTATATTAAAGTTTGTTTTCCAATTATATCCCTAAAAAAATAGGATACATAAGAAGTTATAGTAATTGAACTAAAAGGGAAGGATATTTTGGTATTATTAAGTGCACACTACCGAAATCTTTTTATCAAATTACCATAAAAGGGACTCCCTTCCTTCGGGCCCTTCGGTCAGTCGGCCCAAAATTACTATAATATCGATGCACGTTAGATCCTCAGGAGTCCGGACGCTACACTAGGTGGAGGTCCCTTTACCATTAGATCTCATCCGTTTTCAATATCAAAATGAATGCTGGTCTATAATATTAATTTAATTATGACTCATAGGTTATGAGGTTTACATTCCCTCTCCAAGGTAATTTAATTTCCAACCAGACAATACTGGCAAGCGCAATAGCCAAAACGCCTGCAATACCAAAACTAGTAACTGTCTGTATCTTACTTGATGTTGGCTCGAACTATTGTATGCTTACAAGTAAAAGTGGATATTTGAATACCTAATCCACACTGCTATAAGAAGCACTTAACTAATTCCATGACCTGCATGAAGCATACATATCCCAGAAGCATGAGTTTCATTTTTGCCAATAAAATCACAACGAGCATATCAGTGCTCAGACTTGAAGGAATTAGAGTTAAACCAATAGCAAATGGAGAATCATTTGGACAACTGCAATCCACAGTACCAAATCAATAAGACATAAAAACTAGATGCAAGCATGCATGGACTGAGAAACAACAAAACAGAACAGAAAGTGTTTCTATACCATAAATCAAAACTAATCAAGGTGACAAGTAACATTATGCCACTCCTTCAATCATCGAAGATGACCAGCAGAAATCCTTTCCCAATTAGTCAAGCAAGAACAAGACCAAATAGATGAAAATATTCTAAAGCATAGCACCAAAACAATAAACTAAATACCGGCAGAGGCTATTCTTAAAATTCTCCTAACTCCTTGACTACCGGAGATGATAACAGAATGAAAATTCTTTCAAATATATCAACTTACATGATTCAGGGTCAAAACTACTTTTAAGAGTCACGCCCCCTATTGTATCTTCAGTATCATAAACAGTATGATTTACATGTGAATGACGAGATAGCAGATGAAATGAGGGAAGAACCCATACCTAATCGCTTAAAGAGGAAGCAACACAAATATCAAGTGAGGATAGAAATTGAATTCGATCCTCTGCTTTACAGAACACGGCAGCCAACCTAATGCAAAATCACGCTATCCTTCTTTCACATTATTTTTTTTCAAGATTCTCTTGCAATCAACTTCACTGAACTCATCAACTCATAAGAACAATTCTTTAATGAAATCAAGGTTAAGTGTGTCTCTAACAATCAGTACGAGACCAAGAAGAAGAACTAGCATAATTCCTGAACCCTGAATGCCTTGTTCTACTTCTTGAGGGATCTTTTTCCCACCTCTAGCTGCCTCTATGAGTAGTAAAGCCAAAGAACCCCCATCTAGAGCTGGCAAAGGGAGTATATTTAACACGGCTAAGTTAATATTAAGTATAGCCGCAAACTGAAAGAGCCCATCGGAATTTGATCTCGCAACCTCAGCACCAACTGCAATAATAGCAATGGGACCTGAAACCTTACTTGCCGTCTGAGAAAAATTAAAAAAAGTCTGTTTCAAGCCATCCACAACATTCGCCGAGAGACCCATAAATTCGTGACTAGAAAAATTAAAAGCCTCTGCAATATTTTTTGGTTTAACCTTTGAAATCTTAACGTTTGGGGATAACTGAACACCAATTCTTCCTGTTCCATCAACACTCTCATCTGGAGTAATACCAATTTCAACGTCCTTGTCTCCTCTAGCAACCCGAAGAGACACATTCTTTCCTGGATTGTTCTTAATTACCTCAACAAGACGCGAAACAGAAGTAGACCCAGTTTTTGGCAATTCAAACCCATTAACCGTACGAATTACATCACCAGCAAGCAACCCATCCCGGGCAGCTGCAGACAATGGTCGCACATCGGGTACAAGTACTCCAGGAAAAGCCTCTTGAACTGGTAATCCAACAGATAAAACTTGCACAAAGATAATTGTATATGCAAAGATTATATTTGCAATGACGCCCGCTGAAATTACAACTACCCTATCAAAAATGGGTCTATTTTTAAGTAAATTCTTATCATCAACAGGAATATCACTGTTTGGATCATTATCAGGAAACCCAACAAACCCACCAAGAGGAAAAGCTCTAATTGAGTATTCTACGTTAGCTGCATTGAATTTAGCTAAAACTGGACCAAAACCAACTGCAAATTTACTTACATGAATTCCTTGAAGTGTAGCAGCAAGAAAATGACCACTTTCATGAACAATTATAATAGCTGCAAGTACTCCCGATGCTTCTAGGACCGATTTGGCACTCTCTAAAGCGCCAAACTCCAATCCAGGAATTGCATAGGATTGAAAAGAATCACTTTTTCGATGTGGGTTTTTTCTCTTTTGGTGGAAAAACTGATTGTTGTTATTGGTACTGAGAAATGAGGTAGAGAAAGAAAGAGAAGATTTGGATAAGTGGGTTTTGGGTGATCTTGAATTTAGTAGTTTGATTAGAGAAGATGAAGAGATCACTGAAGTTGATGAGGAAGTTGGAGGCGTAGCAGATAAGTTGATTATCATGGTTCTTTAAAGTATTTGGGATCTAGGAAAGAAAGGTCTCTGAAGAGAGCTAAGAAAAACGAAGAGATGGATGGAAATGAATGCAATTGGGCGGGCGATTAAATTTCTTTCGGATAATTTCAGATTTTTTTGGTGGTTGTTTTAATTTTGGGTCTGTGGATTAGAAGTCAGAGTCTGTGTAGGGCCGTGAAATCGAACGTGACAGTAGTTCCACAGAATCCATACCTTCCTCTGGTTTTTGACTTATCTTTTCTTCCCAATTCCCAAACGATCTAAACTTCTGATATTTTGGTTCGCCTGAAAAACACTTACTATTTTTTGTTGACCATAAAAAATACCACTAATTATGCGTCAATGACCATAAACGCATTCGCCATGGTTCCAGCATGCCGGTAAACTGCAAACTCGTGCCAAATATATAGCGGATCTAGGCGCTTTAGCTAGCTAAAACAAATTTTGGCTATTAGCTTTTCCATTACTATGTTCTTTTACGAAGGAATACCTCCATTAAATGGTTTTTGTAGCAAATTCTATTTGTTGTTTGCCGTTTTTGGGTTATGAGATTCGTTTCCACTATATCCCAGATCGTTGATTAATAATAAGATAAGCCAATTATTTCAAAAACTCCATAGATTTTTTGAATGAGTTACTAATTTTGGGTACCAAGAAAGAGATAAAAAAAGCTGGGACAAGATAAACAAAACTTGTCGTAAAACTTAGCGAAAGAATCTATGGACATGGCTATTCTTGTACTATTATTTCAAGAACTCCATAGATTTTTTGAATCAGTTACTAATTCTGGATACCAAGAAAGAGATAAAAAAAAGCTGGGACACGATAAACAAAACTTGTCGTAAAACTTAGCAAAAGAATCTATGGACATGGCTATTCTCGTACTATTTTATAATTTTGAAAATGTTTTTATTTTTAATATAACCATGTTAGATTTTTTCTCAAATTTTATATACGATATTTGTATTGAGAAAAAAGTTTTATGGTCTTCCGTTCTTTTAGAATCTTAGTATTACAGTAAGTTTTGTGGTCTTTTGCACCATTAGGACCTTATAAAATCTATGATATACTAAGTCATTGTATCCAAGTTGTGCTTGATAAAGTTTGGTTGTCTTCCATTTCACAAAAATGTTAGCCTGGCACTCCTCGAGATATTTGTGCTTGATAGATTTGATTCAAGGACCAAGTTAATCTTATAAAACACTAGTGAAGGACACCAAATTTGAAGATACTCAAGGATTACACTAAATTAATTGGGTGTGCATGCACAAGATCATAGGTATGATGATGATATTATCACCAAAACAAAATAATCCCACGTACTATGGAAATGGTACAAAGCTTAATTCAAAATTGAGAACCCTAAGGCCAAGCACTATGGTTGGATATTTTGCTTGGTTGTAGCTTAAATATAGCCAAGGAAAAAGGGAGGGATATTGCACCCACTATAGGAGAGGGGCTTCACTTAAACAAATGATACGGAAGCTCAGATGGATACTCGTCTCCGCCCTGTAAAACGAATATTATGTATCCTCTAGGTCAATTCATTGACCTTGACCAGATGGATACTCGTTTCCGTTTTCTGGGTATAAACACTCAGCATAAGCGCGGTTTGGCACTTCTTCCCTCTTCAGTTTCTCGCCCAACCCCATATAATTTTCTTTCCCCTTTCGATTTTAAAGGTGGTTTTGTTTGAATTGTTGTGCCAAATTAAACGGGTCGTTAACATAATTATATGTGGTTCTATTACATCTTTCAATTTCGAATTCCATCCACAAAATCACCAAAGGTAAGTAATTCTGTTTTTAGGGTTTGTAGTGAAATTATTTTGATAATCATGAAAGGGTTATTTGGTTTTTGGTACTTATGTTTTGTCTAAAGTTAGTGTTTGGGCTAACATTTGTCAAGCTTTCGTTTAGTACCTGGACTTCACGTTAACTTTCATTGACTAAGTTAAGTTTAATTTTAATTAGCTGACCCAAATTATTATTTATTATTTATTTAAACCGTTGATCTTAGATAAAAATGGACGGCCATAAAAATTTCATCATAAATATTAACCTAAAATCTCTTCTTTCTCTTTCTTATCTTCTTCATCCCCAACCGCCATAACCAGCCACCATCTTCTTCATTCCTGCCTCATCCACCCCTGCTACCTCTAACTCTGGTTTCAAATTTAAAATCAAATACTCATTTGTATAACCATATCTAGGTTGGATACCACCACAAACATTACCAATTCAATCGACCAATTTTAGAAACATTCAATCTCACCTGCTTTAGCAAACCCATCGGTCAAAATCAAACTAAATTAGGATTATTATATGAATACGAATACCTTTTGATTTCAAACTGGAAGTGCAAGTTCAACAATAACGAATAGATTCATTCTACCAATGCCCTTCAAAAATCTAAAAAATAAAAATCATTATCCAGTCCCTCCTCTATGTAGTAGATCTGTCTTCTTCTTTGTCAAATGATAATCGAAAAACAACTCCCCGATCAACAATTAAGATCTCTTGGAACTTATTGCATACCCTATGTTAGAGCATAGCTCGGTTGAACCCACCAAGCGTTGGTATGTCAAGTTTGGTTGTCATATTTTAGTGAATCAAAACTCATTTAAAGAGTCGCTTGATTATTTACTAGAGTCGACTTCGTATAGGTTAGCTAGAAAGTTACTAGGATATGAGACTTACAAGTATTACGTGAAGACTTGAAGAATGTGAAGAAGTAAGGAGCTACAACGACGACATCATTCTTCCACTTGAGGTTAGTAATATTTGACTTAAACTGTTTCATTCCTAATGTATCTTTCAAGTCGTGCATATTGAAAACATAGCTGTGAATGATTATAATCTAGTTAGACATGGTATTAAGGAATTACAATACGAAGTATAACGTCTATCTTTTGAACTTCGTATATAAGACATCGACATAATCGTATGAATGCTATTGTGATTTTGTATGGGTATGGGTGAAGATTTCGTCCTAGGAAACAATGCTTTTACATTCGCTTAAAGGAAGTACAATTCATAAACTTGTGTTATGAATCGAAAGGGAAATCGCTAGGCTTATTGGTATTGTTATTCATTGCGAATCTTTGGATTACCAATATGTGTGTTTAGTATAACCGTTCATAACTTGTTTATGTATCTTGGTAAAACTATTCACAAGGCCTGACTTTTGTATTGGTATGACTTTTATTAGTGAAACCGATCTTAATTAATCACTTGAGATGGTATGATCGATTTGTTGTAATTGGTATGACCAACTCTAGACATTGGGGAACCGATTCTAGTAAGAGGTGCAATCGATCACAAGCAAAGGGGAATCGATCCTTGTAAGAGGTGCAACAAGTTTTTAGTTATTGGGGAACCGATCCTATGAACATGTGCAACAAATACAAGTTAGATACCATATATATGTGGGAACCGATCCTAGTACCTAGTCAACCAAGTTTTGGTAACTAGCGTGACTAATTCTAGTACCCACATGGAGGTAGAACCGAAACTTGTTTTGGTAGAACCGTGAAACCCATGATTGGTGATTTGATAGGATAATCAATCACATAGTTCTTGGAAGTCAGATGAACCAATTCTAAACTCGTTTGGAAGTGTGGCAAATCGGTTCCAAGATTGTAAATATGAAAAAGGATTTACAAAGTAAAGATGTCGACATACTTTGAACACGTGCAGTAATTCTTACCTTTTATTGTTCAAAGATATTCCTTAATAGCTAAAGGAGAATCCCGGATCGAAATAAATTGAGAATCTTTTAATTAAGGTTTTTAGTTTTATATGCTTTTAATTTCCAGCAATTAAAATGCATATCTTTAGAAAATAAAAATTAGTAATGTGCATTTACTAATTGGAGATTTTCCAAGTGATTTCGGTCAATATTTGGACAAAGCATTTCCAGGAATTATGGAAACCGAATTTGGAAATATATTGCATATCTTGAGAATATTTTCGGTTTTGGAAATTCCTTGGTGTCCAAACTTCCTTGGTCTATAAATATTGAAGTTTGCATTTCAAGCAAACTAATCCTCAGAGACAGCAAAACTACCTAGTTTTGTTGTTACTGGTGGAGCCGTCTATTCGGAGAGGAAAGTACCCTAATTAGGCGAAATCTCTTACGACCACTCGTTTTAAAGACTTCTTTGGGATTGGGAAGCTCTACGAGTACCGTTGGTGGGAAACTAGATAATTGCAGATAATCATTAGTTTTCGATTGATTTGATTGACTAACGGTTGTTGAACTTTGATTGCACCTAGTTTGTTTATGCTTGAGAATCTTCTCTTCTGATATAAGAATCACTCAAACTAGATCGAAGTTTCGACGGAAGATCTTTAGACTGTTTGTATATCTAAAGACATCTTGTGATAATCCATTGTTAACAGACTCCGTTCTGTGTGTGATTGATCACAAGAGATTCAAGTTGATTGTGTGCAGGTGTTTATTGAAGATCTAAGAAGATTTGAAAACGAAGAATATTTCTGATTTGGGTTCATAATCTTTGGTGTGGACAATACTTGTTTCGGATGGAAAGGGATCCAACTATAATCGGTTTATCTTTGTGATAGATTGGATTGATTAGTTGAGTAGATCGGCATCAATACGTTTCTTTGCGATTAAAAGTATTGATTGCAAAATCTTGACAATTACTTTGGTAGTTGTTATTGGATAGATCTAAGGACCTGACAAAGGAGTTTATTGGGATAAACGGAAGAGCCTTTTGTCAAACTCGTATCACTTGATTGAAAAGAGTTGCTACCGAACAGATTTGTTGTTCCTTTACTGTTTGGAATACGAACCAAAGGAATTGTTCCAAGTGCGTGACTTACTGCAAGTTGGAGGCGCAGGGATACATACGAAACTAGGTGAACTATAGGTTTAATTGCTTGGTCTCAACTATACGAAGTTGGTTTAGATTTTGTATAGCGGCTTAATCCTGAGAGTATTCAATTCTAGACAAGGTCCCGGGGGTTTTCTGCATTTGCGGTTTCCTCATTAACAAAATCTTGTTGTGTCTTTTACTTTTCTATTTCCGCAATTATAATTGTTTTATTATAATTAGAAGTAAAATACACAAACGTTAATTCCTATTTACTTGATAGCAATCCTATTTTGTTTGGTTAAGTCAGAACTTATTATCAAGTAAACATACTTCGTTGTTGTATTGTCTCGATCTTGTATCCATAGTCAATCACACAAGTTATCTTGTTGTCGTATTGTATCGATCTCGTATCCATAGATGATCACATGAAGTGTGAACCGATTAGTTGTATTGTCTTGACTCAGTCCATAGACAATCACTTTCGGAGAAAGGACTTATAGGTGGAAAAGTTTTAGATTGAGGTATATTTGGGTACCCTCGTGTTTTCACCCCAGTTTAAAACAAAGGAATAAAGAAACTATATGATTTATTTTCAAAAATTATCTGGAATCGTTACTCCTGATAGTTAGGAGATTTAAACTCCTGATAATGATCGTGTGAAGGTTGCAATAAAGTTGACGGATACGGAAATGAAGAAAGGATCTTGCAGAGAAGTAAAGGGAAGGAAATTGATGGTGGCGGTGATCGGTGTGGAGAAAGATAAGAAGGGAGAATTGGGATAATGGATGATATTAATATAAATGTAAACTTTCTTACTAATTATATTTTCTATAATTTTTTAATAATTTTGTAACAGAAGTCAAGATATAACCAAGTCAATGGAAATCAACGTTAAGTCCAGGTACCAAACGCAAAGCTGGACAAATGTTAGACCAGACGCTAATTTTGGACAAAACCTAAGTACCAAAAACCAAATAACCCATCATGAAATTCTTGATATTAGGTTGATTTGTTACATTATATATAGTCAATAAAAACATTAGAGCATATATCTAGTTAAAAGTCCATGATTATTACTTGTTTTATGATGTATCTCATGATCAATGTTGAAACAAATGGTTATGAACTATTGTTTTATTGGTGTTGAATGTTGATTGAATTATAGTTCATGCATGGTATATAAAAAATGAAACTAAAATTGTTGTTTGCAAAGGTACATTACGAGTCTAATGTGTGCTTATGTGAGACTTGCATACGGAATCGAATTGGATACTTCAAATGATGAAAAAGAAAAAGCTCTTCTATTATTTACACAATTGTGTTTGATGAACGTAGGTGTATTATTCGTCAACAGGTGCCTAAAGAAGTGCAGACACGGAGTGTACTTAGCCTAGATCGGGTGTGACATGATGCTAAAATAATGGACGATTACTTCACACGCAAAATTGGTTATACTTCAACATAATTCAAACAATGTCTAGGCATGAAGGAAGACTTATTCTAGAAATTGTAAGAAAAATTACTTGACATGAAGAATGGCATCAACATCCGGAGGAAACTGGTGTTATAAGGCATTTTCCATATATGAAATTAGTTGTTGTGATGGAATATTTGTGGAAAATTACAGCAGATGATAGTGTTGATGACTACACTCGTATGGGTGCCACAACAACATATTATTATTATCTAAAATGATTTTGCAACATAATTTTCCAAACTTTTGGAGAAAGATACTTGCGCCCAACTACTTCTGAAGATATTCATAGGTTGCTAGATGAGAATGCCGAACGAGGATTTCTTAGAATGCTAGGTATTTCTGATTGTATGCAGTGTCCATGGAAGAATTGTCTGATAGCTTGGAAATTAATTTATTGGGGTAAAAAGAAACACAGTTCTATGGTGTTAGCTAGAGGCGGTGGCATCATATGATTTATGGTTTTGGTATGCTTTTTTTGGAATGCGTGGGTCAAAAAACGATTTGAATGTGTTGACACACTCACCCCTTTTTGATAACATGCTCAAGGGGGTAACACATTCATGCAATTATGTTGTCAACGGTCACCAATACAAAATGGGTTATTTCTTAGCCGATGGTATATATCCAAAGTTGACACAATTATACAAGCTTTCACTCAGACAATGGAGGTTCCAGACATGGCAGGATTTGTTAGAGCATAGCTAGGCTGAACTCACCAAGCGTTGGTATGTCAAGTTTGGTTGTCATATTTTAGTGTGTCAAAACTAATCTAAAGTCGCTTGATTATATACTAGAGTCATATTCGTTTAGGTTAGACTAGAAAGTCTAGGAATGTTGAGACATACAAATATTACTCTGAAGACCTGAAGAATGTGAAGAAGAAGCGAACTACAACAACGACATCATCCTTCCTCTTGAGGTATTAATATTGACTTGAACTGTTTCATTCCTAACGTATCTTTCAAGTCGTGCTATATTGAAAACATAACTGCGAAGCTGTATATACTGTACATATTGTATAATACTCTAGCGATGTGATATGGTCATATTTGTATGATCATAGTATTAGGGAATTAGACTACGAAGTATAACGCTTATCTTTTGAACTTCATAGATATGACATCGACATAATCTTGTATATACTGTTATGATTATGTGAATGGGTTATGGTGAAGAAACATCCTAGGAAACAATGTTTTAGATTCTTTTAAAGGAAGTACATTCATGAACTTGTTTTATGAATCGAAAGGGAAATCGCTAGGCTTATTGGTACGGCTATTCATTGCAAATCTTTGGATTACCAATATGTGTGAGATGGTAGAACCGATCGTAACTTTGTTTTGGTATAACTAATCACAATTCCTGACTTATGATTTGGTATGACTAGTTTTTAGTAATTGGTGTAGCCGATCCTAAGTAATCACCATGAGATGGTATGATCGATAGTTGTAATTGGTGTTCCCTATCAAAGTGTATTGTGTAGTCGATCCTTATAATTGGTAACCAGTCATGGTAATTGGTGTAACCGATCCTGGTAACTGGTGTGACTGATCACAAGCAATACCATGAGAATATGGTAAACGGTCCTGGTAATTGATGTAACCGATCCTGGTAACTGATGTAACCGGTCCTGGTAACTTGTGTGACCGATCACAAGTATTTCCATATTGAGGCATAATTGATCCTAGTGATTGGTAGAACCGATTGAACCCATGTATGCGATTTGATATTTGATCAATCACATAGTAGTCTTGGAATACAGGTGAACCAATTCTAAACTTGTTTGGAAGTGTGGTATAACCGATTCCAAGAATGTAAATCCATGTAAATATCAATAAAGATTTACAGTGAAGAGATGTCAACATACTTTGAACACGTACAGTAATTCTTATCATTTATTGTTCAAAAATATTGCTTAGTACTCAAGGAGATCCCGTGCCGAAATAAATTGAGAATCTTTTAATTAAGGTTTTTGGTTTTATTGCTTTAATTATCAGCAATTAAATGCATATCCCTAGAATTTTTTTTTAATAATATGCATTTACTAATTTGAGATTTTCTATTGAGAGATTTCAGAAATTTGGACAAGCATTTATTGGAATTAGGAAAACCGAATTTTGCTATTCATTGCATATCTTGAGAATATTTTCGGTTTTGGAAATTCCTTGGTGTCCAAACATCCTTGGTCTATAAATTGTTAGAGCACTGCTCGGTCGAACTCGCAAGCATTGCTATCTCAAGCTTGTTTGTCAAGTTTAGTGATCAAAACTATAAGTCTTGATTTCTAGTCTACTTATAGTAATGTCTCGGACTAGGATAAATTGTGTAGTTGAGCTTTAGACTTCACGGCGTTCATCAATTGAAGACGAAGAACTACTAAGGAGAGCTTGTGGAACTTCATCAACAAAAGGTATGTGGAGACTGAAACTCATCTATCATTCAGAAAGTCTATTTCTACTCTATCTCCTTCTTGAGACAAAAGTCGTATTACTATATAGTATTCGATTATACACATTTGATATTTCGAGATGAGTTTAACTCGCTTACATATTTCTCGAAATATGTGTTGGTAAGCTTTTGCTTCAACCAAGTTCATATTATATTCTTGACGAAATTCAAAAGATGATCATGTGAAAATCACCAAGTAACATCTTACATGATTTGTGTGATACAGTTATTTGATGTAGACTCAGAATGTTTCGTATTGGTTATTTCAATAACTTGAAAATCGCTTTGATGCTAATAGTTAGTGAAAACAACTATTGTCATCCTCTAAGAATGTTTCAATGATTGAAATAGAGCTTAGAACACTTAACCATAATTGGATTATAGACATAGTATGCGTACTTGCATATATGTTGATCCAAGACCGGTATAGTATGCATACCCGTATGCGTAATGGGAAGGTTAGGTAAAGTCCGGGAGCCTTTGTATGCATACCCGTACGTGTACTGGAGAACTCAGTTGAAGTCCAGGAACTTTTGTATGCGTACCCGTACACGTACTAATTCAACTGTTGTTTTGGATGTGTGATAGTATGCGTACCCGTTCGCATACTGTCGGACACAGTCCAAGTTCGGCTACTTAAGTATGCGTACCCGTTTGCATACTTGAGTGGGTTAAGTTATAGAATCGGTTTGTTCATGAACTAATACATTTATATATTAAGGAATGCAATCTTTTGCAAACCGTGGCTATAATGTTCATGACTTGATTCGAGTGAATCAAAATCGATTTTGCTTCAATTGTGTCTTGTATAGTTTTATGAGAATATAAACAATTGAACAACTCTATAACTAGTTTCATTTGAGTCATTTGAACTAGTTGTTGATAAGATGAATAAGGTTTATAAGAAAGTGTTCATATGGCTAACTTCGGTTAACTATTGTTGAGCCAACAAGGTGTACACATTTAGGTACGGTTACTCATATCTAAATGAAGGTACATTTCATTTGTGTGTAACAAGCTAATACCATCTAACGATGGAGAGATATTGCTTTGGTTTCAAGCAAACTTAGCTTGGCTCTTAGATCAGGTTTCATCTAACAGTGAATATTGATTGCTTTGTTTCAAAGCTATCATACCCTGATTTTAAAACTATATAAAGGAGAACTCTAACAACTGGGAAACCTAATCCCCACACCTCCTGTGTGATACTAGTTGCGACTAGAGTCGATTCTCCTTTAACCTTAGGTTTTTCCTATAGGTTAACGACTTGAAGACTTCATTGGGATTGTGAAGCCAGACCCAACTATTTTCTTTGTAGTTGCGTGTTCTGATCTTGCTGTTTTCTATCGTGATTGAGTACTATCTTCTCTAAGATTTTCTCGAGATTTAATCTCTGATAGGCAAGATAAAAAGTAGTCACAAACATCTTCGTCTCATCGTTTGTGATTCCACAATATCTTGTTTCGCTACCATACGATTATGATTACTATGAGGTGATTGATATTTCTAGGTTATTCTTCGGGAATATAAGTCTGGTATATCAATTGGTTCCTGTTCACCTTAATTTATCAAAAGACGGAACAAAACTCATAGGTTTATCTATGGGAGACAGATTTATCTATACAATAGACTTTTATGTGTGAGACAGATTGGTTTATCAAGTCTTCGAATTTGGGTCGTAGCAACTCTTAGTTGTGGGTGAGATTAGCTAAGGGAACCAAGTGCACAGAATCCGGCGTGGTTCTAGAGGCGTAAGGAACGCGACTGTACGTTGATCAGTGTGAGATTGGTTAGGGATCAACTACATTCCAATCCGAAGTTAACTTGGAGTATGGCTAGTGTCTATGGCGGCTTAATACAGTGTTGTCTTCAAATCTGGACTAGGTCCCGGGAGTTTTCTGCATTTGCGGTTTCCTCGTTAACAAAATTTCTTGTGTCTGTGTTACTTCTTTTCCGCATTATATTTGTTTATATAATTGAAATATCACAGGTTGTGCGTAGTTCAATCAATTAGATAATCCAACCTATGGTTGTTGATATAAATTGATTGACACTTGAACATTGGTCTTTGGTACCATTCAAGTTGTTTCACTTAATAATCAGGCTCACATATTTCTATCTGTTTGATTTGCTGATTACATTGTGAAACAGAGATACAACTCTTGGATATATTTTCATTGATTGAGTATGACTGTCTAGTTGATTCTCTTGGAATCATATTGGAGTTGTCCATACAGAATACTAAGCAAAATATTGGGTGTGGTTGTTAGACCCCCGCTTTTTCATAAATACCTACGTTTGCATTTCTAGCAAACTATCCTAAGAGCCAGGCAAACTTCATTCTTGTTGTTTACGGTTGAGCCGTCTAATCAGAGAGGAAAGTATCTTAATTATAGTGTTACTAGTTTTCGGTTGATTTGATTGACTAACGGTTGTTGAAACTTTGATTGCACCTAGTTTGTTTATTCTTGAGAATCTTCTCTTCTGATATAAGATTCACTCAAACTAGATAGAAGTATCGACGGGATCTTCAGAACTGTTTGTAGATCTAAAGACATCTTATGATAATCCATTGTTAACAGACTTCGTTCTGTGTGTGATTGATCACAAGAGATTCAAGTGGTGTTGTGCAGGTTTTTATTGAAGATTAAAGAAGATTTGAAGACGAAGAAGATTCTTATTAGTTCTCATATCTTTGTGTGTGCACAAACCTTGATCGGCTGGGATCCAACTAGAATCGGATTTATTCGATTGATTACTTGCGTAAGACCGGCATCACTTTATAGTTTCTTTTTAGAATCTATATCGATTGATTGCGAATCTAAACTTGACTACTTTGGTAATTATTGGATAGATTGATCAAACAAGGCAAAGGATTTTATTATATTAAACGGAAGAGCCTTTGCGAATGACTTGAGATATCTTTATCTTGAAAGAATCGAAAGAGTTGTTACCAAACAGATTTGTTGTTCCTTTACTGCTTGGAATACGATCCAAATGAATTGTTCCAGTGCGTGCACTCATCGAAGTCGGAAGCGCAGGGATACTGAGGAAACTAAGTGAACTAGGGGTAGTTTCTTTGTCTCAACTATACGAAGTTGGTGTAGATTTTGTATGACGGCTTAATTCTGAGAGTATTCAATTCTAGACTAGGTCCCGGGGTTTTTCTGCATTTGCAGTTTCCTCGTTAACAAAATCTTGTTGTGTCTTTTACTTTTATATTTCCGCAATTGTAATTGTTATTATAATTAAAAGTAAAATACACAAACGTTAACTCCGTTATACTTGATAATGATCCTATAGAGTTTGGTTAAGTCCGAACCTATTTATGTGATTTTTAAAGTGGTTGTAGTAAATAAGGATTCGAACTCTCGGACTTGTTGAGAACCGAGTTTCTAGATTTAATAAAAGTATATGCAAAAACTATTAACAAATGGTGTGAGAGGTACCAGGGCTTAGGATTCCACCAAATTCATTTCTTAAGGTTAAAATAATAATTCTTTTAACAATTATAGCTCAATAAATATATAAAATAAAGTGACTCTTATTTTTGCCAAGATAGATTCTCAAAATATTAGATGTAAATGTTAAGCATGGGACATCAAATCACCTAAGCTAAGCATGACCCATCTAATCAAATGAAAACTAATTAATTCAAATCATAATTTCAATTAAAATTAATGCAAAAGTCATGAAAAGAATTAAAAATAATCACCCAAGTGTGAAATAAGGATTCCTCAATCGCCCCAGTGTTGGGGTTTAGCTCCTCATATTATAGACACTTTCAAAATATTTTTTATTTGCTCAATAAGTGTTTACAATGGTGAAAATGGAGAAAATAGTGAAAACAGGATTTTGTGACGCATGTAAATCGTCGCAAATGAACGATAGAAAGAAAGTGCTGCAATCACTATTCCGAAGTCGCTTGAAAGGTGTTGCAAACTGTCGAGTAAATGCGACAGTTTCCAACGACTTTCTTTGACGGGTCTTTGTTCTTCGTGTTCTTGATGTTCATCATCAGCAGCAGCAGCAGAACCCGAGTTTCTGCAACTCGTGATTTCTCGCTCCTCAGCCCTCCTCAAGCCCCCAAACTCTTGAACGACCTTCCTTGTACCTGGATAAATATATTTATACTCCTAATCCTCATTTAATCAGGCCATATCTCCCAAATAATCTTCATTTATCAATATTATTCTCCACAGCCAAAATTTCCATTTTTTGATCTTCCACGCATTCTCATCTGTCAACCTTCCTTATTTATCTTCTTCACGCATCTCTGTAGTGCAACACACTCGAAACTCATGCATTACACGCCTCAAACTCGTGTCAAATTCACTTGAACCCGTGAAAACTTGTGTCCACTGTTTTGGATTGAAACACGTTATTAAGCCAAATTTGATCAGAAACAACACCCATACTAGCTTCTTATATCCTCTAGGAACAATCCCAACAAATTCCATCCCTTTAGTCTACCCAAAATTACTCCAAAAATACGACTGAAAATCTGCCAGTGAAAGGGAATATTTTCCGGCCAATTTTTTTTTTGAATTTGGGAAGAAAGTCACCCCTTATCCATGGTCGCCCCTTATCCGTTGCTGGAGTCCGAATAACACATGTCCCTTGGGGTGCCTTTAGTACTTTATTCTGGGGAGTAAAACACCACTTTTCGAGCAACATTCTTCACAAGAGCTTATTTACTAGAAAAGACATAAAACAAGTTTATTAGTGACACTGAAAACTCTAAGTTTGGGGGTGATTATCACTTCCCTAGTGCCTTACCTTTAACTCTCAGAAAGTCCCCTCACTTAGGACTTGATATCTTTGCCTCGACCATTTTACAAGATTACCTTTATACTCGTTTTCCCGAACCTAATGATGTCCAGGAAGAAGTTCAGTCGTTAGAAACCCATCCTCTGGTTGATGTGGTTTTCCCATGCTATGATACCCAGATTGACTTTGTTTTCCCACCAAATAGTTTTCTTCCAACTGTGGGAACGTTTATATTCCAAATGTGTCGAATATTTAGTTGTGAGACTAAACCTAAATCCTTTAGGAAATTAGAACCGACACATTTGCTTAAGAATGACCATCACTTTTATCGTGGTCAATTGTGTAAGTCAAATTTGATTGACTTTAAGGATCCTCAATTATTCAGGTTATTATTATGTGCTTCTAAGTTCTTATTTGAGTTTTTCCAGACTCTAGGACCTAATAATTCGGATCCCACCTATGAAGAAACGCAGCCAATGAAAATATTTTATTTAGACCCTTTCATAGAACCTGAACCTGAACCACAATTAGATATAAATTTCTTAATCAGGAAACTAGGTAAGGGCATGCTAGTCTTGTTCATTTCGTTGGTTTATTACAGTTTCCTTTGGTCAGCTCTATTTGGTTTTGAAGACCCACAGTTATTCCGACTACTGTTATACGATTCGAGGTGACTAATCCTTTTCAATGTCTGGCTGAAGACTTTAAACTTAGCACTTCTTGGGAGGTAACCCATTCTCATGCAACACGGTAATATCTTTCCTAAACTCTTTTGCTTCAAATGGTAACAGTTTCTCCTTGTTCATGCTTTTAATTTCATCTTTAGAACATTGAGGACAATGTTAGATTTCAGTGTGGGGGAGTGATTAACTTTTTGTTTATTTTTGTAGGAGTTTCCTTATCATATTATGACCAGCTGTTGAGCGGGTCTACCTTAGGAATTTACTTTTATGATCAGCTGTTGAGCGGGTCTACCTTAGGAATTTACTTTTATGATCAGCTATTGAGCGGGTCATCAAAAAAAAAAAAAAATTGATATGACCAGCTATTGAGCGGGTCTATTATTTTTGTTTTCTTATGACCAGCTGTTGAGCGGGTCTTTCTCTATGTTACACAAATGACCGGCTATTGAGCGGGTCTATTCTTTTGATTCACATGACCAGCTGTTGAGTGGGTCTCTCTTGGTGTTACGCAAATGACCAGCTGTTGAGCGAGTCTTGAGGTTTTGCTCGAGGACTAGCAAAATGTAAGTGTGGGGGAATTTGATAAGCACGTAAGTGTGACGCATTTTCACCCATAACTACATTATCTAGGACTCATTTTATTTCTAATAAAGTTGTTTTAAGTCTTTTCTAGAGAATAAGCTCTTGCGGCAAAATTGGCTCGAAAAGTGGTGTTTTACACCCCAGGATAGAGTACTAAAGGCACCCCAAAAATTTGTCGGAGGAACCCCGGAAAAATTACTATCTACTCCCAAAAATTACTATTTGCACCCCATAACACAAGTGCTAAAGGGACACCCGTGCAGGATTAGGGGGAGGACATCTTCTTCTCAAATTCAAAAAATGAATTTTGGCGGGAAAACATTTTCATTAACAACAGATTTTTCGACCGGAAGTTGAAGGTGTTTGGGTGAGACTAAAAGGATGAAATTCGTTGGGTAGTTGTGATATGTCCTAACAAAGCTAGTATGGGTGTTTGTTTCGATCAAATTTGGCTGGATAACTTGGTTTAATCCAAACAGGGAGTTGGAGGAAAAACATGAGCTTGCACGAGTTGTGAGGAATTTAAACGTGTACTGCACGTGCTTGGAAGACTTAATCGATATTCTGGAGCGTGAAGAAGCTATAGAATGAAAGAAATACAGCTGCAAACACGTGGAGAAGCTAAAACAGAAAATTATTGTCGTGAGAATAAAAATAATAAAGAGAAGAATTTTTGAAGTTATGGAGGAGATTCGATGCATCTTTCGGGTATAAATAGGTTTCCTTAGTACCATACAAGGGGTGTGGAGAGTTTGGGGAGCTGAGGAGAGCTCAGGAGCGAGAAATCACGAACTGCAGAAACTCGGGTTCTGCTGCTGATGAACATCAAGAACACGAAGAACAACACCTGCTGAAGACAATCGCTGAAAACTGTCGAATATTTACGGCAGTGGGTAGCACTTTTCCAGCGACTTCGGAATAGTGACTACAACACTTTTATTATATCTTTCATTTTGTGACGCTTTCATGGGTCACAAAATCCTGTTTTTCACTATTTTCTTCATTTTCACCATTGTAAACACTTTTTGAGCAAATAAAAAATATTTTAAGAGTGTCTATAATATGAGGAGCTAAACCCCAACACTGGGACGACGGAGGAGGCCGAACTTCATACATGGGTAAATTTATTTTATTCTTTTTTATGACTTTTGCACTAATATTAATTGAAATATGATTTTGATTAATTAGTTATTATTTTATTAGATGGGTCATGCTTGCTTAGATGTTTGATGTCCCATGCTTACGATTTATAACTAATGTTTTTAGAATCTACCTTGGCAAGAATAAGAGTCCATGTTTACATTTCTTGAGCTAAAATTGTTGAGAATAAATAATTGAACCTTATGTGATGAAGATTGGCCGAATCCTTAGTTCCAGTACCTCTTGCACCATTTGTAATATTATTGTATATTTTTATTAAATTTAAAAACTCGAATCTTCACAAGTCTTAGAGTTCGAATCCTATTTACCACTACTACAACAAAGTTGAAATCACATCAGTGGATAAATAAAAGATTGTGGTGTATTTGGGTACCCTTGTCTTTTCAAGAGTCAACAATTACCAAATTGCTAAAAAAAAATGTCGAGCATGCTTTTGGAGTGCTTCAAAGGAAATTTAGAATTGTCAAATCACCATGTAAATATCGGCAACAATACTTGAACCTAATAATTAATTGTTGTCCCATTTTGCACAACATGATTATTGAGCATGAACGTCGGGATATGGATTGGGGTACATCTATTCATGTTCCGGTTCCAGAGTATATAGATAATCGTCGTGTTTCTATGTCAAGTCTAAAAAACCTTGAATTGTACCTCCAACTAAGAACTGATCTTGTTGTGCACATTCGAGCGCGCCCTCATAGAGGATTCGAAGCACAACCATCAGACCCGTCAAGTTTTGATGGTTTAGATACGAAATATGTGGGACAAGCATCATCAAATGGAGAATATGATGATACATACTTAGATGGAGAAGTTGTTCCTGGTCAAAATGAAGATGGTGCATTTTATTAGTATGAAAAAGTTCCTGGTGATGTTGAACATGGAGGATCACAATACTACGAACAAATTTTAGATGATTATAAGTATGTAGGTGAACATGTATATGAAGATGGATACGTAAAGGAAGCATATGTCAATGAAGATAAAGATAAAAATGAAGATGAGGATGGACGAGAGGGAGATGAATTATAGTTTTCATTATGGTCGTTGCACTTTGAAAAAATTTCAATGTTTGCAGCTTTAAGTTTTATTGAGTTTACATTCTCTTTTAGCTTTTTTTTAGCTTTGATTGTGAATATGCATTAATTCAATAATGAGTTAGGGTTTACAATGAGGATATGTTTATTGCTTCAGTTTTCGTATCATTACTTATTCTTGTCTTGTCATTTCTTTCAATCTCATTGTACAGTTTTTGTAGTCGTATCGCCAATTCTTTCTACAGGATACATATATGTCTTATAGTCAAAATAGTAAATTGATTTTCATGTATAAATAGATCATCCATCGTCCAACCATAAGTACACACCAGTTCTGCCATTGTCATTTAAAAAACACAATGGTATCTTGTCCTAATTGTCACCTAAAAAAAAACACATTTCGTCCTAAGATTATGGTGGTTTTGAAAAATATGAATCCATTATTAGTTCATGGGTCGTTGTTATGCTAAAGTTTAATATTGTAGGAATTTCAGTAAGTAGAACAAACTTTTGGGACATGATTCCGGAATTTCAAACAACGTCAGGGAATCCCAACCATCAAAGACTTTCTTTTCTTCAAAAAAGGGGATACACAATCAGATAAGCAATGAGAGAGTATGTATCATTGCAAAGAGTTTCTTACCTCTTCAGGCCCCTAGCACTCCCGTACAAACCGTCGTAAGTGACTTACCTGTTACATACAAATATTTTGTACTGATTTGTTCTAAGAGAATGTAAATTGATTTTTAATTCTTTATTATAGGAGGATCTGATGAAACAAATTTATAAAAGAAAGACCGGAAAGCGATTTCGTTTTTATAACTATTACTTAATGTTCAAAAACAATTTCGCGAAGATGAACTTGGAACACATGCAAGATGGACAAATAGATGGAGATAAAATTAGGGATGTGATCCCGAAGATTTTAATGAAGACTAAAGAAGTCAGATAATGATAGTTTTTGTGGATATATCTCTCTGTAAACCCTCACAAGACACAACTCGTCCAATAGGGGTTTAAAGGATTGTTGTATATCAGTGTAACCGTGATTCCTATGAAAGTGAGATAAGGTTTAAATAACGACAGTAACATAATCAATTATTAAAAAACACATGTACATCTTATTCATCACCTTCAAACTCTCCATTAAACTAAAAAACAACAACATGTAATCAGTCAATTCCACCAACTGGCACCCAAGACATTTTCAGTAATGTTTTTCATAGGCATTCTTACTTTAGAATGGTGCATTTCCATACAAAACTTACAATTAGGGGTTGAGCATGAAGTCAATTTTGAGCTTTTAATCTTAATTTTCCCTTTTTGTCAGAAGTTTTTGCACAGTTTTTCCGCGTTTTCATCTTATTTAGCTTTCATTGCATCGTCTAGCAATTGTAAATATTCATGACAGTTTTCATATTGATATCGCAAATACCTAATATTTTTCGGTTCGGATTTAATTACCATTTTGATGCTGGAAAAACCTCTTTGTGGACACTTAGAATACATCCAGAGGCATTGCATCAAACTATGGTTATCCACGAAACATAATGGACAAACTTGTTTTCCTTCCATGCACACCATTTGTTTTCCTTTGTTTTAGAATACATAGTTTACGATGTTGGTTGAGAACTTTGGGTTTATTTGTTAGAAAAAAATGATTTAGGTTTATCTGGTTTTATAGAAAAATAGGTATCTGTTGATAGAGATGTTGGGTAAGTTTCAATGAATATATCCGTTGGTATTCAACATCGTAACAATATATCCGTCGATACTCAACATCCTATACATACCCACCAATCACATTTCAAAACCACACCTTCTATATATCATAAAAAAAACTTTATACTGTACTCAAACTTTCTGAAAGATGGCTCAACTGTATATTAATTATGCAGAGTTCACCTTTAAGGAAGATTTATCTCTTTGTCGAAACTTGGCACTACACTATCCTGTTAGGGGTCAAGAATGCAGACAAATAGTATTCCAAGTTAATTTCGGCAGACCATTCATGATAACTTCTGCACGAAAATAGGTAACCCAAATAAATATAATAAAGATGATATGTTTTGGTGATATGAAATAATAGCCGATGCAGAGGTTGCACAAAGGACGGTACGGTACGATTTTCTTCAATATCCGGTACTTGTACCTACTAGAAACCGATTCCAGTTTTGGTTACCTGTCCCTATACTTGTCCATGTACATGTACCTGTCCCTGTACTACCATCGTTTGTAATCATATCATCGTTTGTTTCTTATTAAATACCAAAATTCATCAATTGGACCACAATTACACAAAATAATTGACACTGATTTTGTTAGCTTCATCTAAATGTGTTTTAAAGTCCAATTTTGAAATTGAAATCATACCATCGACTTGAATCAGTGTGTTCTAAAATTTCCAACTTAAACATAAACACTAGCAATATCTCTTCTTCATATAGTCTAATTTCTCGAAAACCATGTATAAGATCCAAATAGAAGTTTCATAGTCTAAATTTAGTCCTCAATCCTCCCCCATTGTACACCAAAATCAATATAATTATGATCCAAACATCAATGCGCAAAATTCACCAAAATTGATTGATTTTGTGACAGCTCGCAAAATTCAATTTTCAAACCTAATTTTATCAATTTGCAAAAATTAGGTTTTTGCGGCCTGCGCAATATCTCGAACCCTATTGGTCGAGACCAAACCTATGCAAACTAGGAAGTTGATCCACCATGGAACTAGTAGGAGCAAATCCTACCAAAAGTCGAAAACACAAGAAATAAAAGGGAAACTGCGACAAGTGAGGAAAACATCCAAAGTGGCGCGGCCGCGCCACTTGGCTGGACGGTTGCCCTAGTTTGCGCCGCCTATCACTAGCCGGCCGTTCCCCATGTTGCTGGCCGCATGTCCCTCATTCCCATCGACCAATCAAATTGCTCCAAAACCGCAGCCTGCACTTTAATTAAAGATGGTTGTCTGTCGGCCCCTCTTTCCCGTCAGCTAATCAAATCGCTCCAAAGACGCATCCTACACTTTTAATTAAAGGTGGCCGGCAGCCCGTCTTTGGCTTTGACCAATCATATCTCTTCAACTTGGTCGGACGATATCCAAAAGGTCACCAAAGATTGAACAAACAGATGGGAGCATTTGGTAAACAATTTTAGTATTAGGTACATTCCAAAAGTTTCGTATGGATGTCTAGTATAACATACTAAAAAATCACATCAATCGGATTAACGAGCTAAAAGATACAGCTTAAAAGGCGAGCTAGGTCATGGCTGAAAACTGAAAGAATTCCCCCTGAATTCTTCCTAAGTTTTTACTGTCGGGATGTTTTCACCTCCTAAACGATATCAAAACCTAAATATTGCCTCTTAAGAAGATAGGAAATTCTTTTCTGATAAGAATAGAGGGGCGGATCATCAAAATACGAGTTTGTATGATAATTCTACAGCAGTTTTAGTGAGGGTCTTACATCTGAATTTTCTGATTACGAAATTTCATGAATTAACACAAACTTCTGCAAATCATCTCAGCCATCCAACTTGGCTATAAAATTTAACCGGTTTAGATTTAATTTGGGCCAACAAATAGGATGTCAAAATGGCTACCAGCCATTATTCTCCTATAGGGACCGACCACCACATCTTTAATGTACATGGATAGCTCCTGGCAGCTGCTCAAATATGACCGCCCGCCGCCTAGCTTGCACGTGATTGGTCAAAATAATTAGGTATTACAAGCAAGACCCACTCAATAACTTGCTACATATTTTCCACGAAAGTAATCGAGATATCAAACATGTCACAAACTGGGGGATGTTCATCAGTGTATTGGACTGGCGATTTACAGCATACGGCGTGCAACACGCTCATTATGAGAAAGTGTCAGGAAAGGCGGATGGTTGATAGCAGTAAAGGAGTAGTGGGTGTAAAGCTGACAGGTCTTCTTTTCATGACAGGGACATGGTCTTCACCACTTTTACACGATCCCCACTTCTCCACTACTTAACTACCTCCACTTCCTACGAGATCAGTATGTTCAACTATGAAATTTATAATAGGTTTTCAATCTTATTTAACCGACAACAGTTTTTGGTTATTAACACAAGTATCAAGAAAAACACCAAAAACATATAGCTTACATTCGGCAATCTGTTTCTACATTCTGATACAAGTCATAAAACAACCACACCTTCATCACTCTGATCTCAACACCTTCTTTGCTTCCCTCCCTAAGATCAACCCTTCTCCTTCATTTTGTGACCGAAGCAAGACTGGAACGGCTATTTCTTTGTTTAGGCCAGAATTGTACAGATTGATCTATCAAATCTAAAGTACTCATGTGCAGTTTATTTGTTTAGGGTTTAGATTCATTTTTCGGCGGCACACCCAATTTACCATTTTTAGCAGAATCAGTTTTTACCCTACTAAAAATTGGTGACCACGGTAGGAGATTAATCTCTCGGTTGCGAAGTCAAATTCTCAATTTTCATTTCAATTTTCTCAATTTCAAAATGGTGGATCTTAGGTATGGGTCGATAACTAATCCAGATACTACTGGCGCTGACAACACTCCCGGCGTCAATATTCATGTTGCTGATACCAATGTACCACCTACCAGCACTGTCAATACATCTCATGGCGTCACATCCTCCACCACCAACACCAGCGGCGCCGGAAACATTCCCTCTAGATTTACACCCCCAATCATCACCAGAGCTGCTGCAACTTCTTCGTCAGGACGATAGGCTGGTGGTGCCCAAGGAAACCAACCTCCCATCACCATCGTCGATTTAACGGAGAGACATGAAGCTCTTGTTAAAGCTCAGACAGACATGGCCACAACTCAGAAAGAGGTACTCACTTTTCTTAAAACACTAACAGAGAGGTTACCACCGAGCCGTGTCAACCCCAAGTGGAGCAGACAAGGAATGCTTTCATGACTCCTGGCGCAAGCACTTCAACTGGGCGTGCCTTTATTGATGAACAAGCTCGCGTTGCTCCTGAACGTCCATCAGAGAGGAATCAATAATCCAATTTTATCACACATGAATACTTGGAACGACTTCTCCAGAATCGAGACAAGGAAAATACGGCTACCATTCACCAGCACCAACCTCCTTACCCTCCTAATGTACAAAGAGTTCCTCTTCCAATAGGATATTCCTCTCCTCAATTCTCCCTTTATAACGGTACTGGTAACGCTCGTGAACACATCTCTCGTTTTTTGGAATCACTAGGAGAACATGAATACAACCACGTCCTCCGCCTTAAAGATTTCTCAAAATCACTCACTTGGAGAGCATACACCTGGTATGACAACATTGCACCAAACAGCATAACCAATTGGTGTGAGATGGTTACCGCTTTCTACAAGAAATATTTCTTTGTGTCTGAGAAAATCACTCTATCAGACTTGGAAAGAATGTTCCAGCGAAACAATAAGCATCCAAATGATTATGTCAAGAGATTCAGAATTCAGGCACTGGATTGTCACGATCCAAATGTGACTGAACAACAATTGGTGGAGTTATGCATTAATGGTATGGTACCCGTCTATCGTGCTTTACTGGAGAACCTGCGCTTCCAAACATTCTCTGAACTCCATTAAGCTGCGAAGCGTTCGGCTACAACAGTCATTAAACGAGCTTATTGATCCACAAAAGTCATTAAACGAGCGGTCGTAAAAAAAATCACCTAATTAGGGAACTTTCTTCTCTAAATAGACAGATCCATCAGAAACAACAAGAATGAAGTTTGCCTGGCTCTTAGGATAGTTTGCAAGAAATGCAAACTCAAGTATTTATACACCAAGGTTATTTGGACAACAAGGAAATTCCAAAACCGAAAATATTCTCAAGATATTCACATTAAAGTACCTAATTTGGTTTTTCCATTACCACTTAAATGTCAAACCATATTTTCGAAAACTCTCATAGAAATCTTCTATTATTAGTCTACACATTAACTAATAACAGTTTTCATAGGGTATGCTTTAATTGCTGGTAATTAAAACATATATGACGAAAATCATAATTAAATTCTTTTCACTTTTTCGGACTTGGGATCACCTTGAGTATCAAGGAATATCTTTGATCAATTAATGATAAGAGTTATGTACATGTTCAAATAATGTCGACATCTAGAAGCTTCTCATCTTAGCAAACCCAAAACCCTAATTCACACACATCATGGAGAAATATGTGAATCATGGAAACTTGGTTTTGCTCATGGAACCGATTATACCATCACTCCAAATATGTTGTGACCGGTTATAACATGATTCCCAAGATAGGTGATAGACGCATTATTGTGTCTAATATGTCTCAATTGTATATATTGTTAGTGTTCGATTTTGTATTTATTTTGTTATTTTATGTCTTTGTAGGTATTTTTAGAGAAATAAGCTCTTGAGGCGAAATTGGCTCGAAAAGTGGTGTTTTACACCCCAGGATAGAGAACTAAAGACACCCCAGAAATGCACCGGAAGCACCCCAAAAATGTGTCGGAGGAACCCCGAAAAAATTACTGTCTACGCCCAAAAATTACTATTTGCACCCCATAAGACAAGTGCTAAAGGGACACCCGTACAGGATTAGGGGGAGGACATTTTCTTCTCAAATTCAAAAGAAGATTTTTGGCGGGAAAATAAACTTATTTCTCTGTAAAATTTTCGATCGATTTTTGGACGTGATTTAGTGAGATTCAATCCCTGAAACTTAATGGGTAGACGTGATATGACCATAGAAAGCTGTTATGGGTGTCTGTTTCGACCGAATTTGGCTGATTAATCCACAAGAAGAAAACAGGGAGAACGAGAATATCACGTGTTGAGAAGATTTTGTGGAAGATTTTGTGGAGATTAGAGCGAGTTTAACATATTTTCAGCGTGCAGGAAGTGTGTGGAGATCAAACAGATGCGTGGAGGAGATAAACAGGGGAAGAATCACGTAAATATCATCCCCGAGTAAAAGAAAATATTTTGGATTTATTAGCGAGATTTTTACGTGTTGATTGATATAAATAGGTTGTTTGGGGTCTCACTGTGGGAGAGGGAGAGTTGGGAGCAGTTAGGAAGAACCAGAGAGTCGAGAAATCAAGTGGCAGAAAAACTCCATTTTCTGTTGCTGTGAAGAACACGAAGAACATTGGACGCATGCAGAACGTCGTTTTTCAACAGTGACAACGACAACTGTTTGTGGGTCGTATTGCGACAGTGTCAACAACACTTCATTTTTATCGTTCTCTGTAACAGCTCGGTTTGTAATGAACAAAAGTGTTACAAACCCGGTTTTTATCAATTTTTCTCCTATTTCATCATTTGTGAACCATTTTTGAGCATTAATAAAGATGAATTTTGAGCATGTTTCCATGATAATGATGAGCTAATTCTCGCGTAATCAAGGCACGGAGGAAGCTATTTATGCATGAATAATTGGTAACTATTTTATTTTTCTCTAATTTGTATTTTATAATTCACTCAATCACTACTTTGTAGAATTTTAATTGTTTGCATAATTTTTCCTAATTAGTTGTGATTCAATTAGATAGGTTATGCTTTGGTTAGATAATCTATGCTTAAGGGATACAATTAATGTTTGAGAATATGCTTGATAATTTGTGAATTAAGAAAAAGAAATTTTAAAAATAATTAGAGTTTTGGAATCTTTATCATCATTTATTCATGTGTAATAGTGGAATCTAGTGTCTTGGTTATTTTCACTCTAAAAAAAATAAAAAAAATTGGATTAAAATTTTCTCTACTTTTAGTTTAAATTAATCTAGCTTTCACAAGTCTTACGAACTCATTCTTACCACTATCTAAAATTACATCAATTTTTGGCGCCGCCGACGCGGACTTGTTTGTAAGTTAGAGTTTTTAGATTTTTTTTTTTTTTTTTTAGATTTTTATTATTTTCTCTTTGTTCTATTTTACGTTTCTTTGGGTATATTTCTTTGTGCTACAGGTTTTGAGTTTGGACCGGAAAAAATTTAAGCCAAAGACTTTGGTGACTAAGAGATTAGGAGCCAAAGATAAAAGCTAAAAGAAAAGAAAAGAAGGACAAAGATTTTTTTTTTTTTTTTTTTTTTTTTTTTTTTTAATTTTTAGAAACTGTATATCGGAATTTATTTTTGTATTTTATTTTTATTTTTGGGACATTTGAAAACTTGAACATTTTTATTTTATTTTTAAACCCTACGGAAGGGTAGTTTTAAATACAAACTGTTTGCAGGGAAGGACGACGATTACAATATCGTCTCGGCCCCTCGGGTTCGTACATGACATAGGAGTCGTGGCCCGAGTCGACTTCAGCGGTTCTTCGCCCGTCTGGTACGGGAGGTAAGTTTTTCGAAACACCCGCGAATCCCCTGTCAGCGGGTTTACTGTCTTCCTTAAGGTGAATATATGTTGAGGACTGAATACGGACTTTAATTTCCTAGTAAAGGGCAAGGACTGGCCATATAAGATAAGGGTTCGGATTTCATCACCGTTCTCTTCTTGCCCGCCTTAGGAAAACATAACCTACGCGAACCCAAAACCTAAAATATTGACTAGAACGAGACCTATAGGGTAACGAGCTTAATAGGAAAGTCGTTCGAAAAATATTGGTTACTCTTTTAAGCACACTTTGAAGTTAAGGAAGATTACTGTGAGTCGATTAGAGCCGCCTTGTAACCCAAGGAAGCGTTGCCAAAGAGGTGGGGGTATCAAAGCTCCTCTGAGCTTCCCCTACTTCTCTTCGACTCACTTTATTCGGATCGATCCAGAGAGGTCTGCTTAAATTGTAACGAATTCCTTTTCGAAAGATTAGGAGCTGGTCTAGAAACAATCTAAGTGGAGCCATCATGCTTGTTGTTTGCTAGAAATTTTTAGGTTTGCTTTGGTGGAGTCAGCCTGCTGTGTGTTTGCTTAGAACCTCCCTTCTTTAGGATTTTTATTTTTATTTTTTTTTAGTGTATGCCAAAATCGCTCAAATCCATTAGTGAGCGTGCTTGGAAAAGAGACACTTTTGGCCGTTTGATTAGTGACGAGCCTAAAGGTTTTTCTTTTGAAGACGGGGAGCTCGAAGACTCTTCTTTGGAGAGCCCTGTTTTCGGAAACTTCAATTTTGAGAATTTAAGTCTTAGTGAGGAATTCACCCCTAGGATTTTTACTGTGCCAACAATGACAACTTTGAAGGAGTACATGTACCCAACTAGGACCAACCGACCATCGTGCATTAAGTTGCCAGCCTCTACGGCTAGTTATGAGTTGAAACCTGGTATTCTTCAGATGATCCCTATATTCTTAGGAAAAGAAGATGAAAACCCTTACTTTCACATTAGGGACTTTGAAGAAATTTGTGGAACAATTTATATTAAAGACCTTAGTGAAGAAGTCTTGAAACTTAGGATGTTCCCTTTTTCCCTGAGAGATAAAGCCAAGACCTGGCTTAATAACCTACCATCTGAATCCATAAAGACATGGAAGGAACTTATTGATGCCTTCTATTTTAAATTCTACCCTAAGCATAAAACTATAGTTGTTAGGCAGAAAATTAGTGCTAGTGTACAACAAGAGGGAGAATCTCTTTATAGGTTTCTAGAGAGATTCAATGATCTCTTATCCCAATGTCCTCACCATGGGTTTGACAAAATGAAACTAGTAGGGATTCTTTATGATGGTTTGGATTATTCGACCAAAGCCACGGTCGAGTCTTTGTGCGCTGGTGAGTTCACTAGTAAAAATGCCGATGATGCGTTGTCCTTCTTAGAAGATGTCGCTGAAAAATCCCAACAGTGGGAATCTTGTGTTGAACCCCCTAAAAGACTCTTGATCAATAGAAGTAGCACCAATGTGGTTGATACAGGCTTTGGGTCTGATGCTAAGTTTACTGCTTTGTCTAAAAGGTTAGAAGCTTTGGAATTGAATCAATCTAAACATAGGTCTTTTGCTGAACCTGATAATAGGATTAGAGCCTCTCAAGTCTCTAGTTGTGGAATAGAACCCAGTAACTCGTTTTGGGAAGATCAGGAGAGTGAAGAGCAAGCCCATGCTGTCTATAACAATGCTAGATTTGAAAACCGACAGAAGTTTGACCCCTACTCAGAGACCTACAACCCTGGTTGGAGAAACCATCCTAATTTCTCTTGGTCTAAAGGACAGAGTCAAGGACAGTCTAGTAATTCTCAGCCTCCCC
>JAJJMB010014061.1:0-14808 GCA_023531105.1 Papaver atlanticum
AACAACGATGATGCTGAACTTACAACCTTTGGAATCATTGGAGTACTTGGAAGTGACGAAGATTTCGAGTAATGTTGAAGAACCAAGGAGATCATGCATGTGGAAGAGAAGCTGCAAAGTTTTTTTTTTGTATTCCATATGTATTGATAGTTTTGTCACTAAAATTTACAAAGTGGGAGATTGTTAGAGCACTGCTCGGTCGAACTCGCAAGCGTTGCTATCTCAAGCTTGTTGTCAATTTTAGTTTCCAAAACTATAAGTCTTGATTTCCAGTCTACTTATAGCTAAGTCTCGGACTAGGATAGAAAGTGTAGTTGAGATCTAGCCTCCACGGTGTTCATCATACAAAGACGAAGAACTACTCAAGGAACTGGTGGAACTTCATCGACTAAAAGGTACGTGGAGACTTGAACTTATCTATTACTCAAAAAGTCTATCTACTCTATCTCCTTTCTTGAGACAAAATTCGTATTGCTATATAGACTTCGATTATACATTTGCTATTTCAAGCCGATTTTATCTCGCTCTCGAAATATGTGTTGGTAAGCTTTCTCTTGGCCAAGTTCATCTTTACAAGTGACGAAAGTCATGTTGATTATTTCAATATCTTGAAAATTGCTTTGATGAAAAATAGTGTGTGAATAACCTCTATTTAACATCCTCTAAGAATGTTTCAATGATTGAAATAAAGAGTTTAGAACACGTAACCATCTTTGGATATAAGCATATAATGTGTTCGCGCATTAGTGTATAAGTCCAAAACCGGGAACCAAATGTATGCATACTTGTGTGTGTACTAAATGGTTGATAGAGAATGGCGTAAGTTCACTTCCGTGAATTTCTGCTGAGTTTTGAAATCAAAACCAACTCAATCCGGTTACCTAAGTATGCGTACCCGTACGCATACTGGCGGAAAGTTCACGTCCGTGAATTTCTGCTGAGTTTGGAAACCAAAACAAACTCAAATCTGGTTACTTAAGTACACATACCCGTATGCATACTTAAGTTTGTTACTTTCTAAAATTGGTTTATGCGTGAACTTAAATTTATATAAACTAAGGAATGCATATTTTCAAACCATGGCTATAAATTTCATGAATCAATTCAAGTGAATCAAAACCGATTTTACTTCGATTGTGCTTTGTATACTTCTATGAGATCTAAGCAATTGAACAACTCTTGAACTAGTTCATTTGAGTCATTTGAACTAGTTATGGTGAAGATGAATAAGGTTGATATGAAAGTGCTCATATGGCTAACCATTTGGTTAATTACTGTTGAACCAACGACTTGTACACGTTTAGGTACGGTTACAAAAACCTAAATGACGTATATTTCATTTGTGTATAACAAGCTAAGTTCGATCTAACGGTTGAAAGATATTATCTTGAATCTAATCAGGTTTTCATCTAATGGTGAATATTGAATGCTTCGTTACCAAGGTAACTTAGATTGCAAACCCTGATTTGGAGACTATATAAAGGAGAACTCTAGCAACTGGGAAAGTTAATCCCCACACCTCCTGTGTGATACTAGTTGTATAAGCTAGAGTCGATTCTCCTTTAACCTTAGGTTTCTACCGAGACCCTGTAGGTTAACGACTTGAAGACTTCAATCGGATTGTGAAGCCAGACCAAACTATTTTCTCTGTAGTTGCGTGATCTGATCTTGCTGTTTCTATCGTATTGAGTACAATTGTAAAATTGGCTCGAGATTAATTTCTCCGATAGGCAAGATAGAAAAGTAATCGCAAACATCTTCGTCTCATCGTTTGTGATTCCATAATATCTAGTTTCGCCATCATACGATTTAGATTATTATGAGGTGATTGATAATTCTAGGCTGTTCTTCGGGATTATAAGTCCGGGTTATCGATTGGTTCCTGTTCACCTTGATTTTTCAAAAGACGGAACAAAAACTTGTAGGTATTTCTGTGGGAGACAAATTTATCTATTCTTGTAGATGTTTCTGTGTGAGACAGATTTGTTTATTAAAGTCTCCGACTTTGGGTCGTAGCAACTCTTAGTTGTGGGTGAGATCAGCTAAGGGAATCAAGCGCGTAGTATCCTGCTAGGATCAGAGATGTAAGGAGCGCAACTATACCTTTGATCAGATTTTGGTTTATTGGGGTTCAACTACAGTCCAGACCGAAGTTAGTTTATAATAGGCTAGTGTACGTAGCGGCTTAATATAGTGTGTGTTCAATCTGGACTAGGTCCCGGGGTTTTTCTGCATTTTCGGTTTCCTCGTTAACAAAACTTCTGGTGTCTATGTTATTTTTTTTCCGCATTATATTTTGTTATATAATTGAAATATCACAGGTTGTGCGTTTAATTAATCAATTGGGAAATCCGACCTTTGGTTGTTGATTGAAATTGATTGATACTTGAACATTGGTCTTTGGTACCGTTCAAGTTAATTTCTCTTGTATTCAATTAGACTCGCAGATTTCTATTTGCTTGAGTAAGGATCGAATTGAGAAATTGAGATATAACTCTTTGATATACTTTTATTAAGATTGAGTCTGACTGTCTAGTTGATTCTCTTAAAAGTATCTTAGAGTTAGTCCATACGGATTGCTAAGCAAATTATTGGGTGAGGTTGTTGTACCCCCACTTTTTCAATTGGTATCAGAGCTTGCAAACACGTTTAATACCTTATAAGTCTGTGTTTGTAACAATCTGACTCTATGGACAGAAGTGTTATCTCTATAAACGTACCACCAGTCTTTGATGGATCAAATTACTTATGGTAGAAAATTGATATGCGTGCCTTTCTTCAAGCACGAGATTTTCAATCATGGGTTTATGTAGTTAATGGCTATGATCTCCCCGTTGTGGCAGTAGGAGATGCAACCGTACAGAAAGATATTAGTGCATATGACGCTGCTGAGATACTTACTGCAAAGAAAAATTATGACGGTTTGAATGCCATCATACATGCCATTGCCCCAGATCTTCAGCACCATGTGACTACGTGCACCCGGTCTAAAGATGCTTGGGATATCTTAGAAACCGTATTTGAAGGGAATACCAGTGAAAAGGAAGCCAGGCTTCAAAACATAAATTCCTATTTGGAAAACCTTCGTATGACATATGAAGATTCATTTGATGAGTTTAATCACAAAGTGTCTGAAATTGTTAATGCATCTTTTGCATTGGGTAAGACTATTCCTGAAAAGGACATTGTGATGAAAATTCTCAAATCGCTGTCATCTAGATACGATTCTTAGAAGCATGCCATCGTTGAAGGAAACAACCTTGATGCTCTTTCCAGAAACACTCTGGTTGGGAAGTTAAAGATCTTTGATCATGAGCATACATCCAAATCTGGAAAGGATGTTGCTTTTAAAGTTCAGAAGAACACTAAATTACTTGAGAAAATTAAAAGTGTTTGCATCTCTAAAGATGATCTTTCTGAGACTTATTCATCAGATGAAGATCTTGACAAGTCAGTCTCATTGATCACAAGACAGTTTAGAGATCTTCTATTAAAGAGAAGTAAACGGTTCTCCAGAGATAAACCCAGATCGTACGTTAAACCTCACAATCGCATTCCTCCTAAAAACAGGGATGCTGACGAGGCTGATGATGAGGATAAAACACAGTGCTTTAAGTGTAAAGGTTTTGGTCATTTTGCAAATGAGTGTCCAAATCGAAATAAATACACTGGAAACAAAAGTCTTGCTGCAACTCTTGATGAAATATCTGACAACTATGATTCTAATGAAGACGAAAAGTCAAGTGTTGCACTTCTTTGTGAAAATATTGATTTTGATAATTGTAGCAATACATACATCAATCTTGATATTCTTTCAGAAGAAAACTCAACCGATCTGGAAGAAAAAATTGATCTTTCCGTTGGAAACTCTTTGTCTAATTTTTCAGGTTCTTCCTTGTGTCTAGAAGCTTGCACATCTCGGATACCTGAATCATATTCCAGGTTGACATGCTCATATTTTTTTCTCAAGGGTCATGAGCTACCAAAGTGTTACAAGTAAAAACACAAATTAAGATATGTCAACAAACTTCAACGAGGAGCAAATCGATTAGCAAACAAGCTCAAACTTGTTCAGAAGATCGCTGAGGTATGTAAGATTTTTTATTCGTCAAAGAAGTTAGTTTCCAAGGATAAGAAAAGACCATTGGAGAGAAAGTTATGGTTTAAACACTATGGAAACAGGGTTCTATGAATTCCGATCGAAATGGATATGGTGGACAGATTATTGTTCACCCAGCACAACTTAAATTGTGTTGGTTAGTGCATCTTGTCTCATGTGCCTGATCAAAAGAGACAAGATTCTGCACATCTCAGGCTTTAGAAAAAGAAAAATGGTTAAAAAAAAAATTGTTTTCTTTTTAAGCTTTGCTTGTTTTGAAATATTGGAATTTTTCTATATCTAATTGATATCGGAAAGGACTTTCCTGTTAATCAATAAAAGAGGGTTAAAATTGACAATTATGCCTTTTATAGGGTAAGAGTTGTGCGTACGTGAATCCTTTGAAGTGTGTAAAGGTTCCGTAACCCTACATTCCTTTTTCCTTCCCTGAAACTCTTTTTATCCTAAGACTGCTTGTTGAGACTCAAGTTATGATTTCCTCTCATATGGATACTCCAAGCATCATGTCTTCCAGTGGAAAAGATGTTAATATGATTGTTAATCCATCAATCACGAAGGAAAAAGAGAGATCTCCGTTACCTCTAACCTTAAAAGAAAAAGAAGGAATGTGAGGAAGCCAAGAGCTGTTCCTTCAAATTCTCACAAGTTTTCTGATGTTCTTGAAGAGTTAAAGGAGACAAGAAAGGAGATCCAGCAAATAAAGGCTTGTGTTTTGAGAACTCAAGAGATTCAGAAGGCCCTGGTTCAACATCTTCAACTTAGAAGATTTGTTAGAATTGACTCATTTCTTCACGAACCATATGTTCCTATGGCTGTTGACGACAAGGAGTTCGGGGACGATAAAGAGTTTTTCAGAGGTCTCAATGTCTAGGAAGGCTTCTTATGAGAATTTTATTCTTGTGTTTTTAAGAAGAATAACTAGAGTTTGGAATAGCCATTATTGTGACTATACATAGCTATGTCCTACGATTTTCATCTTCAATGTTTTTAGATTTATTTGTTTAAATTCTAAATTATTTTTGTTTGGAAGATGATTTTTGTAGTATTAATCTTTATGGTTTTATATATTGCAATTTGTTATGGGATAAGTGAGTTTGCGTCCGTGAACTATGAATGTCCCATACGTTGTCAAAAGTTAAGTCTTTCGTACGTCAATATGCAAGTATTGATAAAAGAATGAATGAACTTTTGACAAAAACAAAAGTTAAGCCTTTTATGTCATTATGCAAATATTGATGGAAGAAAGGATGAGCTTTTGTTTACAAAGATTATGTATATTGTATGTCATTGTGCAAATAGTGATGGAAGATAGAATGAATCTTGTTTATTCCGCAGTATTGATCTTCCCTGATCCATATTTTTTATGTATATACTGTGTGGCTCCGTAAGTCCTCTTATGTTGAGCATTTCCAATTAGATTAATCATGGGTTCTCTTGTGGTTAATTTGGTTGAGTATTCCGGTTGAATTAATCATAGGTTCTCTTGTGGTTAATTAAATTGAGTATTGTGGATACAAATTCATATTCTTATATGATTTGTTGTTGTCCAAAGAAATCCTTCTTTTCTCGCGAAAGTAAGGTGGCTCTTGTTGTCCTTTCGGAAATGACATTATATGGGGGAGAGTTCTTATTTGAACTTGTGCTTTAATGCAAAATCTTTTTGGGGAGTGCGGATGTGGAATATTATAGGGGTTATCTTGTACCTTTATAAACTTATTGATGAATGCATTTAGTTTAGGCTATATGATTGCATCTAAAAAGTTGATATGTGTTGTCTTTTGGTCATGAAATGTCTCTATGGAAATTTCATTAGGATCCCACTAGTTTTCGTACCTTTGCAAAGTTTATTGACAAAAAGAGGGGGAATTAATGTGTAGTTCATACTACAAATACATATGGTTTTCGGATCATTATGTAAGGAGGAGTGGTTTCCATGTGAGATGGAGTATTGACTAAGGGGGGGTGATACATATCACCATAATATTGTTGTCAAAGTTATGATACAATTGAACTTTGATGCTGTGTAATAATACTATGACACTGTGAAACAATGATTGAGAGCTTTTGTTTGATCATTGTTATGGCTACGGATTTTCAACAACGATGATGCTGAACTTACAACCTTTGGAATCATTAGAGTACTTGGAAGTGACGAAGATTTCGAGTAATGTTGAAGAACCAAGGAGATCTTGCATGTGGAAGAGAAGCTGCAAAGTTTATTTTTTGTATTACATATGTATTGATAGTTTTTTCACTAAAATTGACAAAGGGGGAGATAGTTAGAGCACTGCTCGGTCGAACTCGCAAGCTTTGCTATCTCAAGCTTTTTGTCAAGTTTAGTTGCCAAAACTATAAGTCTTGATTTCTAGTCTACTTATAGCTAAGTCTCGGACTAGGATAGAAAGTGTAGTTGATCTCTAGACTCCACGACGTTCATCATACAAAGACGAAAAACTACTCAAGGAACTGGTGGAACTTCATCGACTAAAAGGTATGTGGAGACTTGAACTTATCTATTACTCAAAAAGTCTATCTACTCTATCTCCTATCTTGAGACAAAAGTCGTATTGCTATATAGACTTCGATTATACACATTTGCTATTTCAAGCCGATTTCATCTCGCTCTCAAAATATGTGTTGGTAAGCTTTCGCTTGGCCAAGTTCAACTTTACAAGTGACGAAAGTCATGTTGATTATTTCAATATATTGAAAATTGCTTTGATGAAAAATAGTGTGTGAATAACCTCTATTTAACATCCTCTAAGAATGTTTCAATGATTGAAATAAAGAGTTTAGAGCATGTAACAATCTTTGGATATAAGCATATAATGTGTTCGCGTATTAGTGTATAAGTCCAAAACCGGGAACCAAATGTATGCATACTTGTGTGTGTACTAAATGGTTGATGGAGACTTGGTAAGTATGCGTACCCGTACGCATACTGGCGGAAGTTCACGTCCGTGAATTTTTGATGAGTTTGGAAATCAACATCAACTCAATCCGGTTACCTAAGTATGTGTACCCGTACGCATACTGGCGGAAAGTTCACGTCCGTGAATTTTTGCTGAGTTTGGAAACCAAAACAAACTCAAATCCGGTTACTTAAGTACGCATACCCGTACGCCTACTTAAGTGTGTTACTTTCTAAAATTGGTTTATTCGTGAACTTAAATTTATATAAACTAAGGAATGCATATTTGCAAACCATGGCTATAAAGTTAATGAATCGATTCGAGTGAATCAAAACCGATTTTTCTTCGATTGTGTCTTGTATATTTCTATGAGATCTAAGCAATTGAACAACTCTTAAACTAGTTCATTTGAGTCATTTGAACTAGTTATGGTGAAGATGAATAAGGTTGATATTAAAGTTCTCATATGGCTAACCATTTGGTTAACTACTGTTGAAACAACGACTTGTACACGTTTAGGTACGGTTACACAAACCTAAATGACGTATATTTCATTTGTGTATAACAAGCTAAGTTCGATCTAATGGTTGAAAGATATTAGCTTGAATCTAACAGGTTTTCATCTAAAGGTGAATATTGAATGCTTTGTTACAAAGGTAACTTAGATTGCAAACCCTGATTTGGAGACTATATAAAGGAGAACTCTAGCAACTGGGAAAGTTAATCCCCACACATCCTGTGTGATACTAGTTGTATAAGCTAGAGTATATTCTCCTCTAACCTGAGGTTTCTACCGAGACCCTGTAGGTTAACAACTTGAAGACTTTATTGGGATTGTGAAGCCAGACCCAACTATTTTCTCTGTAGTTGCGTGATCTGATCTTGCTTTTTCTATCGTATTGAGTACAATTTTAAAATTTGCTCGAGATTAATTTCTCCAATAGGTAAGATAGAAAAGTAATCACAAACATCTTCGTCTCATCTTTTGTGATTCCAAAATATTTAGTTTCGCTATCATACGATTTAGATTATTGTGAGGTGATCATTAATTCTAGGTTGTTCTTCGTTAATATAAGTCCGGGTTATCAATTGGTTCCTGTTCACCTTGATTTATCAAAAGACGGAACAAAATATTGTAGGTATTTCTGTGGGAGATAGATTTATCTATTCTTGTAGACTTTTCTGTGTGAGGTAGATTTTTTTATTAGAGTCTTCGACTTTTGGTCGTAGCAACTCTTAGTTATGGGTGAGATCAGCTAAGGGAATCAAGTGCGTAGTAACCTGCTAGGATCAGAGACGTAAGGAGCGCAACTGTACCTTGGATCAGTGTGAGATTGATTGGGGTTCAACTACAGTCCAGACCGAAGTTAGTTTGTAGTAGGCTAGTGTCTGTAGCGGCATAATATAGTGTATATTCAATCTTGACTAGGCCCCGGGGTTTTTATGCATTTTCGGTTTCCTCGTTAACAAAACTTCTTGTGTCTGTGTTATTTCTTTTCCGCATTATATTTTGTTATATAATTGAAATATCACAGGTTGTGCGTTGAATCAATCAATTGGGAAATCCGACCTTTGGTTGTTGATTGAAATTGATTGATACTTGAACATTGGTCTTTGGTACCGTTCAAGTTAATTTCTCTTGTATTCAATTAGACTCGCGGATTTCTATTTGCTTGAGTAAGGATTGAATCGAGAAATTGAGATATAACTCTTTAATATACTTTTATTAAGATTGAGTCTGACTGTTAGTTGATTCTCTTTAAAGTATCTTGGAGTTAGTCCATATAGATTACTAAGCGAATTATTGGGTGAGGTTGTTGTACCCCCACTTTTTAAGAAATCCGTGAGCCTGATTATTATGTGAAACAACTTGAATGGTACCAAAGACCAATGTTCAAATGTCAATATATTTAAATAAAAAACCAAAGGTTGGATTATCTAATTGATTGATCCTAACGCACAACCTGTGATATTTCAATTATTTAACAAAATATAATCCGGAAAAGAAATAACACAAACACCAGAATTTTGTTAATGAGGAAACCGCAAATGCATAAAACCCCCGGGACCTAGTCCAGATTGAACACCACACTGTATGAAGCCGCTACAGACACTAGCTAACTTCCAATGAACTTCGGACTAGAATGTAGTTGAACCCTAATCAATATCATACTGATTCAAGGTACAGTTGCGTTCCTTACGTCTCTGATCCCAGCAGGATACTACGCACTTGATTCCCTTAGCTTATCTCACCCACAACTAAGAGTTTCTACGACCCAAAGTCGAAGACTTGATAAACAAATCTGTCTCACACAGAAAAGTCTATAGATTAAATAAATCTGTCTCCCACAGAAATACCCAAGAATTTTTGTTCCGTCTTTTGATAAATCAAGGTGAACAGGAACCAATTGATAAATCGGACTTATATTCCCAAAGAACAGCCTAGTATTATCAATCACCTCACAATAATCTAAATCGTATGATGGCGAAACTAGATATTGTGGAATCACCAACGATGAGACGAAGATATTTGTGATTACTTTTTATCTTTCCTATCGGAGATTAAATCTCGAGAAAATCTTAGAGAAGATAGTACTCAAACGATAGAATCGGGCAAGATCAGAACACGCAACTATAAAGAAAATAGTTGGGTCTGGTTTCACAATCCCAATGAAGTCTTTCAAGTCGTTAACCTACAGGGTCTCGATAGAAACCTAAGGTTAAAGGATAATCGACTCTAGTTGATGCAACTAGTAACACACAGGAGGTGTGGGGATTAGGTTTCCCAGTTGCTAGTCCTTTATATAGTTTTCAAATCAGGGTTTGCAATCCAAGTTACCTTGGTAACAAAGCATTCAATATTCACCGTTATATGAAAAACCTGATTCGACCAAGCTAATATCTTTCAACCGTTAGATCGAACTTAGCTTGTTACACAAAAATGAAATGTACCCTCATTTAGGTTTATGTAACCGTACCCAAACGTGTACATTATGTTGTCTCAAACATAGTTAACCGAAGTTAGCCATATGATTACTCTCATATCAACCTTATTCATCTTAACCAAAACTAGTTCAAATTACTCAAATGAAACTAGTTAAAGAGCCGTTCAATTGCTATATTCTCATAAGAGTATACAAGAACACAATTTAAGCAAAATCGGTTTGATTCACTCGAATCAGTTCATGAACATTATAGCCACGGTTTGCAAAGATTGCATTCCTTAATTTATAAATGTTTAAGTTCATGAACAACCGATTTTAGAAAGTAACCAACTTAAGTATGCAAACGGGTACGCATACTTAAGTAGCCGGACCGAGTTTGGGTTACACCAGTACGCGTACGGGTGCGCATACCAATTTACATTCCAAACTCCAGCAGAAATTCACGGACGTGAGACTTCCGCCAGTATGCGTAAGGGTACGCATACCTGCCCAGGCATCCAACAACCGCCAGTACGCGTACGGGTACGCATACTTCAGGTTCCCGGTTTTGGACTTACACACAAATGTGATAACACACTATGTTTATATCCAAACATGGTTACATGATTCTAAGCTCTTTATTTCAATCATTTAAACTTTCTTAGAGGATGACAATGGCCGTTTCACACACTATTATCATCAAAGCAATTTTCAAGTTATTAAATTAATCATAACGAAACATTCCAAGACTATACCGAATGATTGTATCACACAAACCATGTAAGATGTTACTCGGTAATTTTCTCATGGTCATATTCTTACATTCGTCAAGAATATAAGATGAACTTGGTCGAAGCGAAAGCTTGCCTACACATATTTCGAGAAATATGTAAGCGAGATAAACTCAGCTCGAAATCTCAAATATGTATATAGAAAACTATATCGTAATACGACTTATGTCTCAATATAGGAGATAGAGTAGAAATAGACTTTCCAAGTGATAGATGAGTTTCAGTCTCCACATACCTTTTTTTCGATGAAGTTCCACAAGCTCCCCTTAGTAGTTCTTTGTCTTCAAATGATGAACGCCATGAAGTCTAATCTCACCTACACAATCTATGTCCTTGTCTGAGACATCTATAAATAGGCTGGAAATCAAGACTTATAGTTTTGATCACTAACATTTACAAACATGCTTGAGATAGCAACGCATGCGAGTTCGACCGAGCGGTGCTCTAAAAATCTCCCCCTTTGTCAATTTTAGTCACAAAACTATCAATACATATGGATTACAAAATAAATAAAATTTGTAGCTTCTCATCCAAATGCTTGATCTCCTTTCCATCTTCAACACGACTCGAAAACTTCGTCACTTCCAAGTACTCCATGATCCTAAACGTGTTCAACCCAGCATCATAGTTGTTGAAGATCCGTATCTATAACAATGAGAAAACAAAATCTCTCGATCATTGTTATACAGTGTCATAGTATTATTACACAGCATCAAAGTTCAATTGTATCACTAATATTCCACGACCGCACTCCCCCATTAAGATTTGGCCATTAAGCACAAGTTCAAAAAGAAATCTCCCCCATTAAATTCCATTTCCGAAAGAAAAACAAAGGCGACCTTCCTTTTACAAGAAAAGAAGGATTTCTTTGGATATAATCAAATCACATGAAAACATGGATTTAAATCCAAAAATCTCAATTGAATTATCTACAAAAATGATCAATTCAATTGGCCATGCTAGACATAAGAGAACTTACGGAGCAACACAGTATATGCACAAAAATGTGGATCGGAGATCGACCAATACTGCGAAATAAACAAGGATTCATTCTATTTTTCATCACTATTTGCACAATGACATAATAGACTTAATCCTTGTAAACAAAAGTTCATCCTTTCTTCCATCAATATTTGCATAATGACATGAAAGGCTTAACTTTTGTATTCAAAAGTTCATTCTATCTTTTATCAATACTTTCATACTGACATAATAGAGATAACTTTTGAACAAGTATGGGACATTCAAGGTTCACGGACGTAAACAACATATCCCATAACAATTTGCAATATATGAAACCATAAAGATTAATACTGCAAAAATCATCTTCCAAAAAACTTAGAATTTAAATAAATAAATTTAAAACATAGAAGATGAGAACGTTGGACATAGCTATGTGTATTCACAATAATGGCTATTCCAAACCCTAGTTATCCTTCTTAAAAACACAAGAATAAAATTCTCATAAGAAGTTTCCTAGACAATAAGACAAACTCGTAATGCACATACAAGATGATTTGTCCTTAGAGGGTAGAATCGATCTTTTTCGCACGGATTTACACCAAGAATAGCTACCAAAGGCGTATAAAATATTTTCTTAACAAATAAGAACATACAAAGTCATTAATGACCATGCACCATAGTTCACATAAGATGATTGTGAACATTCAAGAATCCCATAGCAATACGTACTACAACCCATTCTTGAACTTCCTTCTTTGTGATTCACCAACAACATTCATGTAAAAGCTATAAATGAGCTTAGTAGAGTAGTACTCCAAGAATGCAAGTGCCCAAGTCCAAGAGAATTGGAACAAGTGTGACGAAACAGAGCAAAACACTCAAAAATAAGAGATGGGACAAATACCAATCTTTACTCATCCAAATTCAATAATTCTCATCTCCATTTTGAATATAATTCAAATATAAAGAGAATGCAAAAAGAATGAGGTCATTCCGAGTTCGGACGAAGAAGTTACGGCCAAAACATGTTTACAGAATATCGACGTCTATAGGAAAGTATGCATACGGGCTTGCAAACGAATTTTCATGACCTGGGGCAGTATGCAAATGGGTATGCGTACTAAAATCCATGGATTTTGATTTTAAATGATGGTATGCATACCTGGTATGTGTACCATGAAGTCCAAACATCCCGAACTATTATTTTCAAACCTAAACATTTACGAACCTTAAACACAGATCAAGTTAGGTAGAAATGAACGATAAGCAAGGTACATGGATCATTATAAGTACTCTAAGCAAATAAAAACATAAATCTTGCTCAAGTTTATAGACATACCTTTTTAGAAGAAACCAATCGAATTCTACATCCTTACCGAACATAATCTGTGCTCCCCAATTCTTGTGCTTCCCTCACGTATACGTAGCAGGGCATTTCTTGGTGAGGATGCACTTCCAACACAATCAAGTTGTGTTGAGGTGAACAATTTCTTGCTCACCATGGCACCAAGAAAGAGTTTCTTTCCAACTACTCTTACATCTTACAGTTTTGAAAGAAATCCAAGGGACTGTTTTTACAAGTTTTTCAAAGAACATAAAAAGAGCACATGATAATTTGTGTTCCTGATTTCTTCGTTTACAACTTATAACCCATAGTCTTTGCAGATAATGTTTAGTATTGCACAGGAAACTCTTTTGATAAAAAGAGACAACCTGACTTTCTCACAAAAGAGGGCAATACCATTATCCTGAGAAGATGTATCGTGACTTGACTGATGAATTGATTCATGCTTAGAGGTGATGCAGTCAGATGACTTAGACTTAAACTCTTCTTGTAATTCATTTAGTTTGGTACAACCAATTGGATTACACAGAGGAAGAGCATTGCTCTCACTGATTAGTAAATAAATGTCAACCTCGACATGAATATTATTCATCATAACTAGATTTAGCTTACCAAGGGATTCTTGTTCTTTCTGGAGGTATAATCAACATCAAGGGATTTTAAACCAGGTGGAGGTTTAAATAGAATTTCTTCTACAGATTTTATTAAATCAGTCATGGAAGGGAATTCAGAAATCCCTGGATCTGGAGGTGTGTTTATAGAGATAGCACTTCTGTCATTAGAGTCAGATTGCTACAAACACAGACTTAGGAGGTCTTAAACGTGTTTGCCTGCTCTGATACCAATTGAAAATGCGGGGGTACAACAACCACACCCAACAATTCGTTTGGCAATCTGAGAGGACTTACTCCAATATACATTCTAGAGAATCCACTAGACAGTCATACAAATTCATATTCTTATATGATGTGTTGTTGTCCAAAGAAATCCTTCTTTTCTCGCGAAAGTAAGGTCGCTCTTGTTGTCCTTTCGGGAATGACATTATATGGGAGAGAGTTCTTATTTGAACTTGTGCTTTATTTCCAAATCTTTTTGGGGAGTGCGGTTGTGGAATATTATAGGGGTTATCTTGTATCTTTATAAACTCCTTGATGAATGCATTTAGTTTCGGCTATATGATTGCATCTAAAAAGTTGATATGTGCTGTCTTTTGGTCATGAAATGTCTCTATGGAAATTTCATTAGGATCCCACTAGTTTTCGTACCTTTGCCAATTTTTATTGACAAAAAGGGGGGAATTAATGTGTAGTTCATACTACAAATACATATGGTTTTCGAATCATTATGTAAGGGGGATTGGTTTCCATGTGAGATGGAGTATTGACTAAGGGGGAGTGATACATATCACCATAGTATTGTTGTCAAAGTTGTGATACAATTGAACTTTGATGCTGTGTAATAATACTATGACACTGTGTAACAATGATTGAAAGTTTTTGTTTTCTCATTGTTATGGCTATGGATTTTAAACAACGATGATGCTGAACTTACAACCTTTGGAATCATTGGAGTACTTGGAAGTGACGAAGATTTCGAGTAATGTTGAAGAACCAAGGAGATCATGCATGTGGAAGAGAAGCTGCAAAGTTTTTTTTTTGTATTCCATATGTATTGATAGTTTTGTCACTAAAATTTACAAAGTGGGAGATTGTTAGAGCACTGCTCGGTCGAACTCGCAAGCGTTGCTATCTCA
>JAJJMB010014067.1:0-32541 GCA_023531105.1 Papaver atlanticum
ACAACATTTACGTACATAGGACATAACAAAGCTCCGTAGGTCCACGGTGACCTTTGTTAAGGAGTACCACATCACGAAATTGATCTATCTATGTATCATCATCATCATCATCATTTGGTATAGTAATCTAGTTTAGACTAAATGATAGAATTATAAAAGACTTCATCATCACCACTACTGGCACTTGACACATCCTAAAATTTAATTCTGATCCACTTATACAGCATTACATTTGTTAAGGGTTTTGCCATTTTCCCTCTGCCAATCCTAAAATTGTTTAGACACTTATGTTTGCCTGCCATTTTGTAATGGACGAGTAGAGAGAGATTTCCACTTTATAGGCTTTTGTAGTGAATGCATTACTTTCCTTCGTTGTTTTTTTCAAACATATACAATATGTTTTAACTTTACTTATATAGCCTAGTTAATCATTTCTAATTTGTTTCCTATCTGTTCTTAAGTTCTTTGTTTAATTTCTCTTTATCTGCTTAACTTGTGCAAGCATATAACTTACGTATTTTGCTAGCTAGCTAGCAGGACTTCATCTAACTACACATGGAGTAAAAGTGTGAGCTGTGTCATGGTTTAGTTTTCGGATTCTTTTTGCGCGTAAAGTTTTGTTATTGCAGAGAACATGCATTCGTTTTATCTGCTTTTGTATCTTGAACTAAATTGTTTCTGCAATTATCATTGTGTTGTGTAGTTGAAGTATAACGCCTAAGTCATAATTGAGTTCCTTTTGTTCAATAATTGTTGCTGATTCTTTGTTGGTTTTACTGTAGGTCAATGCCAATGTCAAATATAGTATCCAAAGAATTGGAGGAAGTCATAGATGTGTGATAAGATCAACTGACCAAGGACAAGGAATTTCAACTTTTTGTATTTCCTTGTTTTTCTTTTGTATGAACAACAGAACAGCTAATCTGTTTTTTCAGTTGTTCTTTTCATTTCTTTTTGTACCTCACAGACACTCAGCTCTGTTCTTTCTTTCCACATTTAAGCCTGCACTCTGTCACTCGAATCTCATTTTGAAGTTTTATATGTTGGTCTGCAGGTAATGACTTCTTCAAGCAGCAATTGTACCTCGAGGCTGTAAGTCACTACACAGAAGCACAAAATCGCACTTCTTAATAATCATGTACAAGTTGCATTTTAAGTTGATGTCTTGGAATGTTATTGCAGATGTGTGGCACAAAGTAACAAAACGAACCGTGGTGATATCAGTGCTGATGATTTGAAGGAGAGATAGGTGAGAAGATCTGTTCTTTCTACCTTCTTTTGTAGTAGTCATCTCGAGAAAAGAGATTCTTTGCAAGTACTTCCTGTTTTGGGTTTGGATAACAAATGTGTTATTTTTGTTGTGCAGGCCAAGGCTATGCAGGATCCAGAGATCCAGAACGTTCTATCTGATCCAGTCATGAGATAGGTATGCGAACCATCAGCAGTTCGTCTAACTTAACTGAAGTTACCATCATTTGCTAGATCTTTACTTAACATGCTAGATGGTCTCGAGGTGCTTGTATAGATTCACATCTAATTTGTTGAACATAGGGGCTTAGGCATCTGGATACACCTCTTTGAATGTTTGTTTCAAAGTGGTCACTTAGTTGATGCTAAAGTAAATCAGAGATGATGCTGGTCTTTGTCAAATGCTTTAACCTTTTGATTGTCATAAAGAATCCTTGACCTCTGTCATAAAAAAAGGCAATGCTTAATTTTGGTAACCGTGATTATGATTTCTAGATTGCAGGACAGTGAAGGTTTGCTACAGAAGGTGTATAAAATAGTCTTCCATTAGTCTTGAGGAGGTTGTTATGGATTCTGCAAGTCTCGAGCTTCTCAGATTTAACTTCATTCTCCACTGGGCTGAAGGATGTAAAGCTTGAACCTGAGTGAGTTAAATTAGAGTTAGAAGCCATCTTGTCAGAACACTTTGTGCTTTTAGGAAATGGATCTGGTGTGTAGTTATTTGAGTTAGACAAGTAGACTCAGCAAAATGTGTAATTTCTCTGTTTTTCGCATATTTCTGTGGAGTGACATTATTTTCCACTTATGTGTTTAATTTTGGATTTTGTTTATATTAATTTTTGTTCAATAACATTATTTTCCATTTCTGTGTTTAATTTTGGATTTTGTTTATATTAGTTTTGAATTTGAATTACAGGTGCAGAGTGTACAGGGTAAATTTGGATTGAAAACTTAGGAAAAATCACTGTCAGTTAAAACCTTGTCTTTAGATCTCAACTTTTCCAAACTTTATGTTCTTTGCCTAGGGTAAGATCACACTTTTTCATTGCAGGAGAATTGTGATCTATAAATCACCCTTTAGATTATACTGGCAAAGATCACATTCAGCCAGTATTTTGATATCTGCCATAATGAAAGTATTTAATACCACGGTAATTGTATGTTAAATTCAATAACGGTTAATATCCACCATAATGGAGGTTCCGTCACTTTCTGGTGTAACTGAAACTCGTTGAGATTCGTATTCAAATTCATTCAGGTTTGGTGTATCTGAAACTGATTTTGGTGAAATCAATTAGTCTGTTACAAAAAAATTAAAATTAAAATTAAAATTTCAGTTAGAATGTGAAATTAACTTTATTAATTATCCAACATAACATCGAAGTAAACAAAATATTCAAATACAAATCGAAAGATAAATACTACATATTGAACATTAGAATTGAATTCAATCTACTTATGCCTCACTCTAATTTACATAAGCTTTTGGCCAGTTTATCATGTCACCTCTTGAAACATCCCCAAGTACTACATCAACTCTATCGCATAACATCACCCTTGGATCAATGATTTCATCAATTATGCATTCATAACTGCCATCATTCAACAGCTTTGCACTATCAACATATACAGATGCAGCTAGTCTTTTCCTTAAGTTCCTCAAAATCAGAGACCAAACGTCGAAGTTGTTGCTGGGATTCCAGTATCCTGTACAACAAGATTCAAGTTAGTTTTAAGATATCATAATCTCTATCTCCTAATTTGAGTAAAACTTATGTATGACATAAGTTCAAAGGCTCAATGAACTATAACTGACAAACAGTAATGAGTGAGGTTTCTTAACAATGACTGCATATAATGCAGAAGCCCCCCAAATTTTAAATGCATGACTGAGTTTTATTACCTATGACATTTGTGATGAGGATATCATCAACACAGGTACCCATTCCTCGACTCTTGTACTTCTGAAACTTGTCCAGTTTTGATGCCAAAGATAAGAACGAGCCAAGGGACCAATACCACAGATAGACTGAATGAACTGTAACTGACAACTTGACATACGCAGTAATGAGTGAGGTTTCTTAACGATGACTCCATATAATGCAGAAGCCCCCCCAAATCTTGCTTCATCAGATAGCGTTCAAACTTCAAAGGAGTGGAGTATTCGGAAATCTCACTCTTTGTGCAAGTAAAATCAAGAAATCATACAGCATAAGTACATAATTTCCATTAATCCTGGATATAAGATTGAAGGTTCTTACGTGTTTCCCTCTAATACATGGACAGTAACTAATAATATAATTAAGGCTCAATATGGACTAATATACGAGAGACATACTGGCTGTTAACAACCTGTAAAGTTCAGAACATGCATCATAGTTTTCAAGAAGTAGACCATTTAAATTTCTGAATTTCAGTAGTGTAGGTACTAGTGTTACCTGCTGATAAGAGCTATTAGGGATCTGATCATGTACTCCAGTGTTGTATTTCTGTCTATCAGCATCCAACTGCGCTTCCAAAGATTCGTTTTCTACTTCTCTTTCCGCACATTGTCATTCACTTCCTGCAACTTGGCCTTCATATATTTTAGAAACACCAGCACCCATTCCACGTATGTAACCCTTTCGATCAGTGCCAAATATATATCCATATATATGAAGCAAACTCAGATTCATTGTAATTTACAAAACAATCAAAGATAGAAAAAAGAACTCATTGTCTGTACAATTAGAGATACAAAACAATTGCAAACCAAATAAGTAAGCACTAGCATAAGAAAGCAACATAATCACAACACTATCCAATATCAAAATTCAAGAATCATGTAACAACAAATTCACCACTAACCATGGTAACAGCGTCGGTGCCCGAACACTTCTTTGCTGAAGGATCCTGATCATATGCCTCTGTCACTAATGCCTGCACATCCAAGGAAGCCAACTAAAGCTGCAGAAAAATCAAACCCATTAAAAAATCTATAAATTCTCAAACAATGATAGTACCTTTGACATATGAACTACAAAGTTAAACTTAAAAGTATAGAAAGAAGAAACTAACCTCATCATCTTCGACTTCATCCTCATTCTCTCAGTATCCATGTGCGCCTTGGGCTTGTGAACACCATCCCACATCTGCATAAATCATAGTAGGTTAGCCATTTACCAGACATATCATTAAGTACGGCTTTAAATGACCACCATCAGCATGAAGATGGTGTATCTATTATCCGAATACCTGATCATGTGTTGGTGCTGGAAAAAGAAAATTCTGCTTGAAAAAGAAAAAAGAATCACAGACAAGTGACTAATGACTAAAGCAAGTGCATGTGCTGCTAATAGGTGAAGTAATCTCTCAACGCGAAGAAGATGCTAACAAAATAATTAAACAGTCCAAACTAAGCTACCTATACTATTGACCAAGGAGTAAGACATTCGTTCCCTATAGTGCATCTGATCGCCACTCAAATTTCAGATTTATTGAACACATTTCAACAGAATGGTAATCAACCATGTTCCACTAAGCACAGAACTTCAATTTAGAATAACAGGAGAACCGAGCACATAACTGAGCACACACTAACCATAGAACATAGCACCAATCAAGTTCCACTAATTATAATTTATAAATAGTCCTTGCTTCAACCAAAAATAGGAGAACTGAGATCTATAATGGATTTTCAAATCCCAGTCTAAGATTTACCAATTTAGATAAACATCAATATGAAAATTTCCTTAACCTTATAAACAAACCAAAAACAAAGAAAATAAAACCTTAAAAAATAACTTCAAAATGGAACCCTGGATTTCGAATTAACTGCATTCATCCATTTCTAACCGAAGTAAAACAAGTCTAATGCAAATAATAAGAGAATTGAGAAACTAGACCTAGAACTCAACAACACAACACCAAAACATACAATCTGGGAAGAAAGTAAGAAATCAAACCTTTGGAGAAATAGAGCCTGATGGAGGAAGAGAGATCACTTTACATAAACCTTCGTTGGCCCGTTGCGGTCAAATTCACAAACCCCCCTGTCAATTTATCCCCATTTTGGCGTAGCAATAAAAAATAAAAGAAAAATTGAAGGTTCGAAGATCTTTACCTTCTACTTCTATAGAAAGAGAATAAAATGAAAGTAGGGTTTCAGAAGGCAAAACGAAAATCAGGTTCGTGATACCGTTAAGTATGAACAACTATGGGTTGAGAAGGTAATGAAACAGGTAAAATTGTGTGTGCGTTCTGAGTGATTCAGGGTTGGGGTTTGGTAATATTCGGTCGTATAAACTCTGAAGAGTAACAAAACTCAACAATTCTCTCTTCAACTTTTATAAACTCTGAATAATACGATTGAAAAACAAATCAACGAAATAAAGAAACTAATTGACTAATTTTAGGGGAAATTCGCTCATAATAGAGGAGAAGAGAAGAAGAGGAAGAAGAAAGAGAGGGGGGCAGTTAGGTTATAGAAGAGGACGAGGAAGAAGAGCAAGAGATAAATTGGGTCTGAGATAAAGTTGGGCGTGAAAACGGACCAAAAAGAAAAATTCATGGCAACTATGCCGGTGGCTAACCATTTTCAAACTTATAGGAACATGGTATTATACCTGGTTAGCGGCTTTTTGGGTACACAGTAGAAGATTAATGGTGGGCATATATAAACCTAATTTGTTGTCGAAGATTAGTAGTTCATCGTTAAATCACACACCTAGTAAATTATCACGTTTGAGAATGACAATGTTTTTGTGTTAAATGATGGGTCCCTCTATTTTCATCTTATATAACGGAATTTGTTTGTCAGATCCTAATCACGTAGTTAATTTGTCATTTAAAAGCGTGATTGATAGCCCTTTCTGGACTAGTGACCATGAAGACGCTCAAAGGGTACCTGATCGAATGATAGAGAAGACGTTGAAGAAGTAGAAGTTGTTGAAGAAGAAGCTGTTGAGGAAGAAGTTGATGAGGATTGAGAAGTTATGGTAGACATGATGAATAATAATCTGACGAGGAGAATCCATACAGAGAACTCGAAGGGGATGATGAAGAAGAACAGGTTAAGAAGCTGTAGGTAAAAGAGAAAAGAAACCCTAAAAACAGGTCGTAGTAGAATCGGCCTGTCTGATACCAAGACAGATTTTAGAATAAGCTGGGTTTCTCAACGTGAGAAAACCAGAGAAGAAGCTCTATATATATATGTGTTTACATAACTTGATGTACAGGAAAACATACACTTGTTGTACAAGACATAACTAATATGACTTGAGACTATAAACAGAAACTACAGTTTCGGTAGGAAACAAAGACAAAGTTTCCTAAACTCTAACAGGAGTCAATGAGAGCTTTGCTGGAATAAGAATTGACTTTTGACAATATGGAGTCAATCAGAGATTTGGAAGAACAAGATTTTAATTTTTACAGTAACGAAGAGTTATCTGGAGAAGACATTAGAAGGCATATGAATAAGATAATTGTTTTAGATGACGGAGAAGTTTGTTCAGTTTGTCTTCAAGATATGAATGTTGATGATCATGCAGCAGTTTTAAAGTGTTCGCATGTTTTCCATGAGAAGTGCGTGGAAGAATGGGCGGAGAGAAAACCTAGTTGTCCTCTTTGTAGACATGATATCCGGAAAGAAAATATCAAACGTAAGAGACCAAAACATCACGACGAAGAACTTAAAGGAAAAATAAGTACTCATTTCCGCTGGAAAACGTTTACTGTTCTTGGCATCCTATCTGTTGTTTTTTCCGTGTACTACAGTTACAGGAAGTAACTCAAATGACATCACCCCTAAACAACTCAAGAGGGGTCTTTTTCTGATGGGAAACGGGCTAACGATCGGCATAAGACACGTGGTTTTGAGATTTTAGCGGAATTTTTTCTTAGTTTTTTCAATTATAGATTAGGTTCTTTTTCTCAAAAACTTTTCCGTTAAGAGTCCGTTTAGGTCGCCGTATGTGGTATATAGCTTTATTTTGAATGTACTCTCAAATATTATTATCTCCTATTTGCCAATATAGCAAAAAAATTGTTTGAGTTGGTTTGAGTTTTTTTCATCATTTGTTATTAGCACAAGTTAGGATTTTTTCCAAAAGACTATCGAAGTATGTCCAACTTATGCTTCCAGACAGTATTAATTAATAAAAATTTAGCTTTCTTTGATTTTTCAGATATTTGAAGTTCGGGTAATCCCTGCATGCATGAATTAATGAGTTGAAGTGGTTTGAACATTGAACTTAGGTAGTTTCATTGTTTTTGCATTAGTTTGTCTTCAAGATTGAACTTGAAAGTAACCCGTGCTACGCAACGGGAGTGTGGATAGTACCATTTGAACTGAAATTTTATTCAGACTTCTGAGCCGTATGGGTACACTTGGAAAATTATGTAAACTGGGTGGTAGTGTACACTATAATGACCGCTGAATGGTTACAATCCAATACTCCATGGCAGTAAAACAAAAATATTAAGAAAGGATGAAGAAAAAAATAATTAAGTTATGGGAACTATAATATACCATTCAATCCTTTTTCCATTTTGGGGAATAATAGGAGAAACCGTTCAACGTTACACATTAACCTTAAACATTGCTAATGCTATTACATATAAATAACACTGCTCACTTGTATAGTACCATATTAGCCTTCACTTATTTCTTTCCACATTCATCCATGTGTTCAAGACCTTAAATTTTCTGAATCCGGTCTGCTTGAAACCTTGCGCGTTAAGAACCCCGTATAAATTTCTGAATCCTATCTGTAGTATCAATTTCGGAGACTGTAAATTAATTTCTCACAAACCATTGAATGGGTGGTAGGAAGTAAATGTAAATTAAGAGTAGTAGATACAATACATATACATTCCCTATCCATTTGTCCCTATCGTATTTATTAGTTACTGAATTATGTACTTACAATTTTTAACTCAGAACCAAGTTCTATCAACTACAATTGATGGTAGAGTTGTTGGTGTGAGGTTTTTTTGCACCATTGCTTCTGGAGTTCAACACAAAGTTGGGAAGATTTTTTATTTTACTTCTCTGACTAACAAACTCAATCCCATTATGTTAAAGTCCGATTAGCTATTTTAGTGTCCATGAATAATAACTGACAAAATATGAAGTCACTTTTAAAAGCTATTAGATTTTCTTATTCAAAGAAAAAAAAAGACCAACGTACTTATAGAAGTTTTCTTAGTCAATATAGAAGTTCTTGATTTGCACCGCACCAAAGTGTGGAGACATCTATACTTATTATAAGAAAAGCATATAATGTTGGGCTCTTTATGTATCAAATAAGTAAAAAAAATCATGTACCTTTTAATAAGCGGTACGTTCTAAGGCCTTATACATTTCCTTTTATACTCGTTGTAGCCTATGGCATGTCTCGACTGAAACGAAACCACGAAGCAAAAAAGTATCAGCAAGCAAGTATCCCTTATAGCGTGTTTGGATACAATTCTGCTTATGACTTTTGCTTCTCGAGAAGTAGTAGTCAGAAGAAGAAGTCAGAAGTCAAGATTTTTTTCTTCACAAAAAGTCGACTTTTCTGCTTCTAGAAGTCGTTCTGAAATTCCACACCCAAACTGACTCCTTGCTTTTCTACTTCTGGATGTGTATCCAAATGCGCTATTAGGAAATAAATATGCAATTACATTTCGTAACTTAACATAAACAAAAGTTTATCGATAACACACTTTAGATTGTCAGAACATTGTTTTCCAGTATAGAGAACGGATGGACTTACCTTTCATATTGTTCATTTCTTTTAGTGCACCACATTTGATCCTTTTCTTTTTTTATTTTGGCGCAATCGCTATGTATAAAGGAAATTCGGCCAAGAATTCTGCTATTATGTGTGACTTCGTGGAAGTTTGCACTTCAAATTTCAACCCGAATTGATCAATTTGAGTATTCCATCTTTGAATTCTCCCTACTCTCTTCGTGTTCTTCAAAACTGATTCTATTGGGACTCTTGTTAGTACTTTGACTTTATGAGTTTGAAAATAAGTTCGCAACTTTTGTGCCGCATACACTAGGGCGAGGATCAACTTCTCGATTTTTGGATAATTTCTCTCGGCAGAATTGAAAGTTTTACTGATATAAAAGATCGGATTCTCTACTCCTTCATCTGAACGAAGTAAAACTGCACTGAGGGCATTGGATGTTGCTGCAAGGCATATTAATAATTCTTCTCCAGGTTCTTGTTTCTGTAGGATGGATAAATTGATGAGGTATTCTTTTATGTTTTGCAAAGCCTGCTCACACTCTTGAGTCCATGCAAATTTTACTCCTTTCTTTAGGATATCGAAAAAAGTGTTTACATTTGTCCGAGGATCTTGAAATGAATCTTCCTCAGGCTGCTAACTGTCCATATAATTTCTTCACATCTTTTATAGTAGCTTATAGTAGCTGGGGATGGCATATCCAATATCACTTGGACCTTAGCTGGATCCACCTCAATTCCTTTCTTCGATACTATATGTCCCAAGAACTTCGCAGATTCGACTCCAAAAATGCACTTCGCAGGATTTATCTTCATTTTATACGCTCTCATTTGCTCAAAAATCTCCTTCAAATCTTCCACATGATCTCTTGATTCTTTGGTCTTTACAAGCATGTCATCTACATACACCTCCAGCTTCGTGTGCACCCATTTAGCGAAGATCTTTTCCACCATCCGTTGATATGTAGCCCCCGCATTCTTCAATCCAAACGGCATTCTCTTGTAACAATATAACCTTCTAGGAGCGAAGAAAGCTGTATGTTCTTGATCCTCTTCTGCGAGTGGTATTTGATTATAGCCCGAGTATTCATCCATCAACTAGAGACTATTATATCCTGATGCTGACTCCACCATTTGGGGTATATTTGGTAAAGGAAAACTATCCTTTGGACAAGTAGTGTTCAAATCACTGAAGTCTATGCATATTCGTATCCCTTTGTTTTTCTTTGGCACTATTACCATATTTGCAATCCACTCGGAATATTTCGCTGGTCGTATAATTCCAGAATCCATCATCTTTTGAAGTTCCTTTTCTATTTGCTCATGATATGTGGTTGTTATTTTTCGTATTCTCCGCCTTATTGGTTTAATTGCTGGATTGAGATCTAACTATTGACAAGCTACTAATGGATCAATCCCTGGCATTTCGTTCATTCCCCATGCAAATACATCGAGATATTCTCGCAGTAGTATTGTCAATTTCTCTTCTTCTTCCACTTCCAACTTCGTCTCAATCTTTACCATCTTTGGCTCTTCGTCGCTCCCCAAATTTATTTCCTTCGTGGGCTCTACTGCTGCGAAGTTCATGACTGGTTTACCAAGTGGGGATGGTTCCTTTAATTGCTACAAGGGGTATCCTTCTTTCTTGGGAATCTCACTTGGTATTGCCTAACCTTCTTTTTCCTTGGTCATGTATACCATCAATTCTTCTTCCTTATTTTCCTCTAGCACTCTCTTCCTTTGTTCCTTCTTTTTCTTTAGCTTCTCTTCGTAGTTATTGACATCCTTTTCGATGCAATCTCGCGCATCCTTTTGATCTCCTTTTATCTCGCCAATACCACTTGGCATAGGGAATCGAATTTCCTAATGAAAAGTTGACGCCACTCCTTTTATCCCGTGAACCCAAGGTCTGCCTATAAGAGCATTATAAGGTGATTCCACGTCTACTACGCAGAAAGTGACTTTCGTCTCCAATTCTCCCGCGAAAATCTTCACAACCAACTCGCCCTTTGGTTTGGATGCAACCCCATTGAACCCATATATATTGTAAGTGGATAGCACGAGATCAGAATCCTTGTATCCCATAGTCTTAAACGCGTGATAGAAGAGAATATCCATCGAACTTCTCGTATCTACCAAGATCCTATCCATCGCCCATGTCTTCCTATCTCTTGTAGGATCATTCTCCCATCGAGAGTGTTTGCCAAAAGTTAAGGTTATAACTAAGGGATCTGTATACGAGGCTCCTCCCTCGGGTGCGTCCAATGCTGAAAAAGAAATTGCTCTCTTTTTCCATTCCTCCAATGGTCTTCTCTTCACGATGCTGAATATTTCATTCCCATCAAAGTCCCTCTTATGCACCCTCCTGAGTACATTATCGTGAAAATTTTGGATGTTCTTCGCAGAATGGATTATGGAGTTACAACTTTACCCTTGTGCTCCTCTGTCTATCTCAATTCGGTACACCTGCGTCTGATTCTGGTTATTATCTCATGGTGGTGGTGGTGGCAATGGTGCTTGATTTTCCAGAAAGTGTGTAAGTTTTCCCTGATCTAACAAGCGAAGTATTATTCTTCGGACATTTCTGCAATTGTTTGTGTGGTGTCCGTGAAAACGATGGTATTTTCAAAACTCGTTACTCATGTTCCCTGGCGGGGGTTTCATTCCCAAGTTTGGTGGAGCGGGAATTTCTTCAGTTAACACAATCGCCTCCCATACTCTTTCCACGATCGTATTAAGTCTTTGCAACTTCACATCTTCGAAGGCTGAGGCATTCGTCCTTCTTTCTCCATACCTTTGACCTTGGTTAAATCTTTGTAGATTTACTGAGTTATTACCTCGGGGTTCATAGTTTCTTCGCCTTTGTTCTTCGTATCTTGGATGTTGATCAATCCATTCTTTATCTCCACTTGATACAGCTACTAACTTCGCAGTTATCGTATTTGAGGGTTCCCCTTTCTCGTTTTTCAAGTCACTCTATACTGCATTTACCATTCTTGGTAAAAGACGCGAAGTTCATTCTTTTGATGGGATTAGTGGGGCTTCGCTGACTTCTCTTTGCTTTTCCTCCAATGCAATGTATTCCTTTTGGTATTCCCTTAATTCGTTCATTGTTAATGAGTTTCGGATTATGAATATCTGGGTATACAGGAGATCAGTCGGGATTAGGGCGTTCACGAAGGCTAAGATAAAGTCTTTCTCGCCAACTCTCCCGGCGAGTTCACTACATAAAGTCCTCCACCTCGTCATGAGACTGCGTAAACTCTCTTCAGGTCTTCGCCTCAGGTTAAATAAGGTTTCAATTCCCGGTCTCAGCATGTTGTTACTGATATAAGTTGTTAAAAATATCCTTTGTAAGTCTCTGAAGGAAGAAATCGATCTTTCTGGCAACCCATCAAACCAAGCCAAAGCTTCTCCAGTCAGACTCACCGGAAAATATTTACACATCACTGCCTCATATTGTGCCCATTGCATCAAGGAGAGAGCGTACTGTTTTAAATGTTGTACTGCACTTTCGGATCCACTAAATATATTTCCGAAGGATGGTAAGGTACATCTCGCGGGGATCCTGGCTTCTAGCACCTCGTGAGTAAATGGAGATTTGTCGGATTCTTCTATTGCCTCTGCAAACTGTACTCGTCCCCCCCTTCGTGAGTTGTTAATCTGTGTCCTCATGTCTCATAATTCATTTAAAACCGCTTGGTTTATGTTTCCTCTGCCTTCTTCGCGCCTGTTTCTTCTTTCCTCGTCACGTCTTCTATCGTCCTCGCGCCTCCTTTCCTCTTCGTATAACCTTTATTCCTCGCGTCTCCTCTCTTCTTCGTATAACCTTTCTTACCACGTCTCCTTTCTTCCTTGAACCTTCGCCTTTGGTCTTCCCACCTTGTTTCTTCCAACGCTCTTCTCAGTTCTCTCTCTTCACTGTTTTCTCTTCGTCGTCTCCTTCTTTTCTACATTCTTTCCTTGTCTCTTCTTTCTCCATCTTCATCATTTTCAAGTATTTAATCTCTTTGGCGTAAATTTCTTCTCGCAGATGAGCCTGTCCTTGCATCTGATTCTCCTCCCCGTGGATCATTGGCTGTTCTTTCTTCATTGAGTTGACAGTTCTATTGTGTCAAAGTGGCGTTCTGCCTCGCAAGTCTAGTCTGTTGCTCTACTAAATATCTTTCTCTTTCTCGTTCTTGTCGAAGTACTTCTCTCAACTACTCCAACGTCATGTTTTCTTCATTAACATTCTCCTCTCTTTCTTCGCTAATTGGTTCTTCCCCTATAATCGTTTCCGTGTCAGAAGTATGGACCGATCCTTCTCTAAAATTGTTCTCGTCGAAACCGCCATTTTCTATTGATTCACACCACGTCTTCCTCCTGCAGCCGATGTCTCTCCTATTTCCATTCTCCTTCCTCTTTTTGCTTCTAAACGGTTACTTCTCCTTGACGTATGTGTTGTGCTCGATTTGGTACCCTTGCCATCAACCGTCTTTAACCAATACTTACGAATAACCTCCCACTCACCGATTCGTTGATGAATTCTAACCATATGAAATAAAGAAAGATTTTCTTTTAAGATATGAATGAACTTTCCAACATAAAATTTTAAAACTACACCGCCTTCTCAGATCTTGAATAGGAATCAAACATCTAAGGTTTTCTAAATCAAGTTTTCACGAAAACAACTCGTTAAAATAACAAAACTCAAGAAAAACTTCAGCCTCTTTTCAAGATCTCAAGTGAGAGTAAACTCTCAACTTAAGTTCCCTGTTTCTGGACGCCAAAATTTAACTACTGGAAATCCAGTAGTACACCCAAATAGAAATAAGCAGCTCTAAGACATCATTCACAGGGGAGAAATAGAAATGTTCTTTTATTAGATCGGAAACTTGATGATGATGATAACGATATTACAAGTATTAGAACTCACAAGAACCCTAACTTACTTTCTCTCAACATCATCTCTCTCAATACAAAATATCCAACCCCTTTTACAATGAACCATGGTCTCTATTTATAAGCAAAGCTAAGTAGTGGTGTACAGCTCATTTTATCTCGCAGGAAATCACACAATTCACGTGATCCCACTTTACACTTCTCCCAAGCCATTTTCAATAAAGTTATTCCAGTCTTTTCTCCGATAACTTCGGTAACTTGTCGGTACAGCTTTCCCATTTCTTGCGCATCAATTCATCTTCGTCAGAAATTACTTCGTCTTGTTACTCCTTCGTTAGCTACTTTCTTGCTTGATCAGGATTACCTCGCCAGTTGGTTATTCATACTTATTTCGGGGACTTGATACTTAGGAAGGATTTATACTTCGCAGATCTAATATTCGTAAAAGTAGCTCTGACACTTGATTTGACTTATCACTGACATTTCCCTCGGGGTTGATAAAAGATCTTCTGTTTTAAGATTTACTTCGCGTATTTCGTTTAACCTCGTTCGACCACGTGGCGAGTAGGATTTCTGTACCTACACTTATAGCTCGCTCTCCTTGAACAAAGCCTCTAAATCTTCCTTCCTCCTTCGAACCTCAAACTGCTCCTCCATTAATGTCTTGGATACCTTCCTAAATCCTAATATACTTATGCGCATCCTCTGGACCCCTACCTATAATTGATGTGAATCCCCTCATCTAAGGTAATTATTATTGTTGTCTGATGAAATTTTTCCAGACGGATTCTCTTCGGCTATGGGAAAGAACTTCAGCGAACTCGCCGCATGGAATACCTCCTTTTTCTAATTCTGCAGAAGAAAAGCGATTAGCTGGTTGTATTTTGATGATCTTTCAATTAGTCGGGTGTATTTTGTTGCGCTTATCCATAAAAATTCTTTCAACAATGAATTCACCAAGTAAGTTTTTCCTTTTTCACCAGCACCAGGGTAATCTTCTTCGCAAAGAAAAAGAAAAAAGTATCCTCCTTGGATTGTAATCACTGACTGGATATGGTGGCACTTTGGTTGTACGAGGGCGGTGGCGCTTTTGTTTAAAAACCAGGCGCCTTATAAACCAAAACGCCTTAAATAAATAAGGAGAAGAAATAACAATACTTGTCAAATAAGGAAAACGGGTTTTGTAGTTTGAGATGCCTTTCTCATGTTATATAAGGGAAAAGCAGCACATCTTTTTAGATTAGACCATCCGATACATGTACGGAAAAGAGATTGTGTCAGCTAATCAATTCATTCGTAGGCAATGGAAGATCTTAGAAGAACAATAGATCATATTAGTAGAAGCTTAGATAATCTTAGGAGATTAATAAGAGCTGGAATGGAGGATGTTAGTAGAACAACGAGAGCTTTTGAGGAATTAGTTAGTAGAACAACGAGAGCTTTTGAGGAAATAGATTCAACTTTTCACAGTTTTGATTCAGCTTACATTAGAAGCCATATGAAAAAGATAATTGTTCTAGATGAAGGAGAAGATTGTTCAGTTTGTCTTCAAGATCTGAATGTTGGTGATCATGCAATACTTTTAAAGTGTTGGCATATTTTCCATGAGAAGTGCATGTTGGAATGGGGAAAGCGAAAACCTAGTTGTCCTCTTTGTAGACATGATGTGTGGAAAGATCGACAACAAAAACTCAAGCGTAAGAGACGAACATATCATGACGACGAAGAAGTTAAACAGCCCAAAACAAGGATCACTCGCAGTCGCCAAAGAAGTGTGTGAATCCTACTTTTAATTCTATGCTATGTAATTTGTTTAATTAATTGTATGTTTATCTTAGACATGCGGGAGTTTATATACGGGGAAGAAACCAGACATTATAAGTGCGAAGATTCTAACTACATAATATCTGTTTTTCTACTTATTCAATTTTATGAACGGAGGATGTAAAACAAATTTAAGAATATATTCTTATGATAATTTTCTTGTATTTCATTCTAACACAGTTTTTCCTGTTTGAAAATTTTATTAATTTGTTGCACAGTTAGATAGTTGATCCTAATTTTAATTCTATGTGATTAATTTGTTTGGTTATAAACTTGGAATCTGACGTTCTAAAGTTCAAGGCGTTTGTTTACAACAACCAGGACTTGGATCAAACTTCGACTGCGAACAATCAATCAAGTTTTGTTGATATGGGAAAATTTATATGAATGTTTGGCTTCATGTTAAGTGAGTGGCAAATAATCTCAAAACATGAACAGAATCAGCAGGGCAGCTAAACGTCATATGGTGGCTTCTTTCTGGATCTCTCTGACAAAGAGGACAGAGGTTGGTGCTAGCAACTACTTTAATCGGTGTTTGAAAAATTTCCGGTTCGCTTAGCTATGAAAACTGACACAGTTTTATTACCATTCACATCTTGTACATATGGTACTACTAGTACAAGTAAAGGATGTGCAGTTAACCCATAGAAATATTATTGTAATCGGGAAGCACATAGTTTTTTTCTCTATTTCCTTCCAAATACAATGGAAGATGGTGCAAGGAATGTATCACAAGCTACAATATATAATTCAAGGTTATTATGTGACAGAGCCTTGCCGAATTGTTTTTTTGGGAATTTTGATACATTGTCCCTGTATTGAAGTACTGTAAATAAAATGCCTCCGTTTTTTTTTTTTTGCACTTTTCAAAAGTGCACTCATTTTGACCGTTTTATCCAAAAAAATCGGTAAATGGATGTTAGTTGCTGTTATATCCCATGTGGAAGCTGTAAAAAGTCTAGTGAACCCCTCATGAGAGTTGGTCGATCCAATGAGTTCAGGCGATTTGACTCAGTAAATGACTCATCTTCATCTTCCAAAGCAGCAACACACATAATCTACTAACCAGTTCAGCTCTCTGCAACAACCTCCTTTGAGTCTTGACTGCACCACAACATTACCATGACCATATCTGCATCTCACTCCCTAGCTTTAAACCATTATAGCTGCAGCTGCAATTCCATGGTCTGTGGTAACACAACAACACCACTAACAAAAACTCTTTCAGTTTCATCTATAGATACAATATCACCTCTGCCTTCATACCAACACCTAGCTGCTCATATCCCATTACCTGAACCTACAATACGAAACTGCAGCTGTTGCTACTACAATACCACTTCCATCATCCTATAACACCACCATTTCCTCAAGCCAACTGTAGCAGCATCTCTTATAATCTCAGTACCATCTAACCAGTTTGAACTGCACCTCAACTACCCGCACCTAGAATTCCCTGTCCTAACATACATCTAAATCCATTCTTGAGCCACCGTCAACACCTTCTCTCTCTCTCCCTTTCATGGACACCTTCAAGAATTGCATCTGCATCTTCACCTGAATTCCATCAAGAACTGCATCTGGAGCTTCAGCTAGGACACTCCATCCATCACCTTCTTGCCCATCTGTATGATAATATCTGTCCCAAAACAAAACCAAAATCGAATTCAATTTGAGCCCATCTTCCTTCCGGAATATGATTTTGAAATTAAAGACCCAAACTTCACAGTTAATTAATTTAAGTTCAAACAAACACCATGGGACAAACTAAATTAAACCTATGATCTTAATTGATATAATTGCAAAGGAACAGTTATAAATTTGCAACTGTTCAATCAATAACAAAAAATTAGTTTAAAAAATCAAAATACTAAAGCTATTAAGAACCCTAATTTCAGAATTTTTAGAATTGAATAAACAGAAATTTCAAAAGATCTATTGGACTCAATTAAAGCGAATTCACCTCTTCCTCCTTCACCACCTGCAGATTGAGTTTCACCACCACCATCAAATTCAGTAAAAAACCCTAAAATATGTTAGAGCATTTCTCGGTCGAACTCAAAAGTGTTTCTATCTCAAGCTTGGTGTCAAATTTAGTTGTGAAAACTATATCTTGATTTATAGACTACAATTAGTTAAGGCTTGGATTATGATAGAACTGTAGTTGAGAAACGGACATCGCGATCGTCAGCATTGCGTTCTACCGTTTGAAGGCGAAGATCAACCGAAGCTTTTGGAGAACTTCTTCGACAAAACGTAAGTGAAGACTGAACCATCTATTTCTCAAGTTATATTCATTTTTCTATCTATGAGACGGTATTGCATAACTAATTAGACTATTATGCATATACAAGAATTTCGAGTCAAGTTTATCTTGGTAATTAGTTCTCGGAATATAATGACTAAGCTTAATGAACATTTTTTTATATTTGATAAATTTAGATTAAGGACAATTTGTTGTTCGGAATAAAAATCGTGATTCAAGTTTTATCATTCGGAAATAACCTGGAACAGTGATATGTATCATTGATGTTATTCCGGAATGTTTCGAATCGATTTAGAGATAAATATAGAACTACATATAAGATAGTGTTATCAGCTTTACAAACTGAGAAAACTGTTAGAAGTCTGAAGTCGTATTACATGTACTCGTACACGTAGCGGAGTAGCTATATGTCGACGAACGGATTTTTGATACGCATATTCTTATGTATACCTTGAACAAAATCTGTCAACTCGTTAACCAGATCGGTACCCATACCCGTATGCATACTGGTACACATACCGGAAAAGTTATGTGGTCTTCGGAACAAGTTAAAGTCTTAAGGTGTGAAGACCGGTACACGTACCTGCATTATTATGTCAACTCTGGAACTCGGTAAGTGGTTATGGTATGCAAACCAGTACACGTACCCGAATTATTCTGTATTAACTCCGGAACTCGTAGTGTTCGTAGTATGCAAACCGGTACATGTACTGTGACTCAAATGACTCACAAACGTATTTTGTACTTGTACTTTATACATCTATGAGACATGTCGATTAAATTCCTGTGCACATAAATTATTTCTCTGATATAATTTGCATTTGAATAATCTCTATAAATACCATAGACATATTAGATCACTTGATTGTGCTTCGAGTTAAGTCTTAAGTGTATATGAAAATGAGTATTAAGCTTATAAGTTCAAATCGGCTAGTTTCAGCTAACCACTTTGAACATAGTATTTTTACATGGTTCGGTTAGGGTTTAACTAACCATAGTGTATATCTTGCTTATGTAAATTAGATTTCAAAGATTCATCTAACGGTGAATATTGATTGCTTGGTTCCAACTTTCTTATCTTAAAACTAAAGCAACCTATTTTTTGAATATTTATATAAGGGAAACTTAAAGCAACTAGGATTTTTGAATCCTGACACTTTCTGTGTGTCCTAGTTGTAACTAGAGTCGTCCTCTTACTAAAACCCTTTTAGGGTTTCAGCGACTACAAAGATTTCACTGGGATTCGTGAAGCCAGGTCCAGCTATTTTTTATCTTGATAGCTCGAGTATCCTGATCGTTTTTGATTGTTGAGTCTTACTCCATCAACAAGATAGATAAAAACTATCAAAGTTCTTTTCGTCTCAAACTTTGTTGATTCCACAAGTTTTATACTTGTAAGGTGCATAATAATCTAGGTTGCACTTTGGGTTGCATAAGTATGTCTTTTGAGGTTAGCTAAACTTTGTCTATTGCTATCGATTTCCGATTACCTTGATCAAAATATTTTTGATCGTAAAGGAAATCATATATAGGCTTTATCTGTGGGAGGCAGATTGGTTTAAAGTCTTCAATTGAGTTTAAGCAACTCTTAGTTGGTGTAACATCATCTAAGGGAATCAATTATGCAGAATCCTGCTTGGATTAAAGAGGCGTAAGGAACGCGACTGTAACTGAATTGCTGGGAGGGTTTAATTCGCTCTCGACTGCATTCCAGTCCGAAGTTAATTGGTAGTAGGATAGTGTCTGTAGCGGATTAATACATTTTGGTGTTCAATTTGGACTAGGTCCCGGGGTTTTTCTGCATTTGCGGTTTCCTCGTTAACAAAACTTATGGTGTCTGGGTTATTTCTTTACCACATTATATTGTTTATCCTTATTATTAAAATATCATTGGTTGTACGTAAATCAATCATAGTATATACATCCGACCTTATTTGTAGGATAAGACTTGATTGATTACATGGGAAATTGATCTTTGGAATCACCCAAGTACTCTCACCCGGAAATCAGGTTCATGGAAAACGTTCTGATTCGAGAGTTAGAGATATAACTCTAGATATTCCTTGATATTTGAGTCATTACGTTAAACTCTCGGAATTGAAAATTGAGTTTTTCCATAAAGATTGCCTAAGAAAAAGTTAGTGGTGTATTTTTGTACCCCCGCATTTTCAATTGGTTTCACAGCAGGAAATCACGTTAGGACCTAACAAGTCTGTATTTGAAGCAATCTGATTATATGGATACAACTGCAATCTCGATAAACATACCGTTGGCATTTAATGACAAAAATTACTTATGATGGAAAATTCTTATGCGTTCCTTTTTACAAGCCCGTGACTTTGAGACATGGAAACTTGTAGTTATTGGATACGATGCGCCAACAGTTATCAGAGAAGGAAATACTGTTTCGAAGCCATTGGGAAAATATAGTGAAACTGAGATAAATGCTGCAAAGTATAATTTTGACGGGTTAAACGCTATTATCCACGCCATAAGACCAGATCTTCCATACCATGTGACATCGTGCACTAAGTCTTAGAAACCATATTCGAAGGAGATACCTCAAAAAAAGAAGTTACGCTTCAAAACCTAAATTATGACTGAGAAAATATTTGTACGTTTGATGAGGATTCGTTTGATGAGTTTAATCAAAAGGTTTTTGGAATTATTAAAGCATTTTTTGCATTAGGAAAGACCATTTCCCTTAAGGACATTATGATAAAAATTCTCCGATCCTTACCAGCACGATACGAGTCTAATAAACATGTCATCATGGAAGGGAATAACCTTGAAAGTTTTTCCAGGAATACTCTTGTTGGAAAGTTAAAAATCTTTGATCTTGAACTCATTAAAAGAGACGGTCATTACATTTCAAATGTGGGAAAAATTACCAATGACAAATCTCTAAGTCCTGAACAGATTGATGAAAAAAATGAGAATATCTTTATTTTTACTTTGTCACTGTTTATATAGCACATTAAGAAAATTCTTTGACGGAAAAAAAGGAAAAATCGTAAAAAAAAAACATCAATTGAGAATAAGGATAAAAAGGTTCAAATAAACAAAGATTCTATATTATGTTCCAAATGTCTTGGTCATAGTCATCATATATCCTTGTGTCCCAACAAGGATTATTGTGAGAAAACTAAAGCTTGGATGACAACCTTAGGCTATTGTCCCGAGGATGAATCATCCAATGCAGTTTTCCTCACATGTGTTGAAAATGAACAGGATCATGACTAGCTCAAACAATTCTAGCTGTTCCACATGGAAAAGTATTCCTTCTGCAGAAGAAAAAATTTACCTCTTGAGTGAAGAAATTCGTTCAATGAAGACTGAATTTTAACTAAAAATGGACTTGTGGGCTAAAAGGATTGAGAGTCTGGAACGGGAACTTAATAAGCTGAAACAGGAATGAAAAGATACATGTCCTATGCAATTTCCTCATGTTCATAAAAATAAGAAACGGTCTCTTCCGAGAAATTCTTGTGAGAATAATCAGCACAACTATAGATGGTTCAAATTCTTGAACAACTCTTCCAAACTGGAGAAATCTCAGACTTGTAACAATGAGACAATATATGCTCCTCAGTGGTCCTTATGTAAAACACGAGATCATGTGAAGCATAAAAGTAATTTAAAGTCTAAATCTTCTAGAACTACGTTATGTCAGAAACAGAAGAAAGGTCAAAAATGGGAAAGACAGAACTCTCAAGAAGGATGAACAAAATGATTCACAAATTGCGAAGATCAATCAACAGGTTCAAGGAAAGATTTTAGAAATCAAAGGTAAACTCACCTCTTATCTTTCAAACTCTTGATTCTTTCAATAGAGAATCTAAGTTAAGAAGATATATTCCTGAAAAGCCACCGGATCCTTCACAATGAGGAAGGAGTTATCATGTGCAATAATTCTTCAGTTGGTTCTCATCTCTCCCTTGGATGAGAATATCAACTGTAGTAGGGGATAGATGTTGAATCCATTTGTATTATCTGATTGCATAATATCTAATTGTGAAAAATGTTAAGCCTTGCTCCCTAAAAACAATTCAAGAAATAACATGTCTAATATCTCCTCTGAATTTTAACATTGAGCTAAGAAAAGGGAAGCTTATGAAACTTGTATGCCATATAATTATGCAGCATGTGTGAAACATATCGTGTCTAGGGTAAATGCTAAAACAAGAATCACCGGTTTCTCTAATATATATGATCTCTAGGTTTCAAAACCGGTTTCCCAAAAGTTCCTTCCTAGAATCAAACTAGGGTACAATAACCATATCTTCTTCAAGTTTTTCGAGCAAGGAAGATGAAGTATGGACGGTGCAATTTCCCACAAGGAAAATCCGGGTTGAATCATCAGAGAGTGATTCATGTCAAAACAAGTGTGAAACCGCACCTTGTGACAATTAACCAGGTTTTCAATTTGATGAGATTTCTCTCAAATTAAGCCTAGTTTTGGAACAAGTTCGATCTCTAAGCTGTGAACTACAATCCTCTACAAAGAAGCTAGAAGAGAAAATATAACTTGTTGAATCCAGATTGGACCTTATTGAATAGGAACTTGATGAGTAAATAAACTATGAAAACAATTTGGGAATCTCAAAGTAAACTCCTTAGTTCATTTTATTTTCTAGGAAACTTCTTGTGAGAATTTATTCTTACTTTTAAGAAGGATAACTAAGGTTTGGTATAGCATAAATTGTGATTTCACAAGTTATATTCAAACAATTTTCATCTTGCATGTTTTTAGATTTATTTATTAAAATTATAGAGTTTGGAAGATGAACTTGTAGTACGTGATCATTATTGGTTTAATTATTGCAAAAATCTTATGAAATGTATGTGCCTTAACGGTTTTCTTGAATCGAGCTGATAGTTCATATATGCTCAGAAGTTAAATCTATTAGGTTTTGATAAACTGTTAATAAAAAAAACTCTTTGAGAATTTTATCACAGTATTGATCTACTTGTGATCACACTTTTGTGTTATTACTGCAAAACACACACTCCATAAGATCTTCTTATGTTGAGTTATACCGATTAAAATTATGTCTTTGTTCGTAACTATCGTTGAGATTAATTTAAATCGATATTTTGGATGCAATTCCATGTGATTTGTTAATGTCCAACCAAATCCTTATTTTCATAAAGAAAGATCACTCATGTTGTTTTCTCGGGAATGACATCAAATGGGAGAGAGTTCTTAAATGAATTGGTGCTTAATTGTTATATCTTTGTGGGGAGTGTGGCTGTGGAATTTGAAGGGGATACTTGTATCTTTAAATCTCCTAGATGAGCACTAAGTATTGTCTTACTATGTGATATCATCTAAATAAAGTTGATATCTAAACTCCTTAGAATCCTGAAGTATCTTTTGGTTGTATTCATTACGATCCCACGATTTTCGTACCTTTGCCAATTTTATTGACAAAAAGGGGGAGAATTATTTAGTAGTTTCCAACTACATACATATGGTTTACGGATCATTAAGTAAGGGGGAGTGAATCAATAATCTATAGGTTTCACCTATTATGCAAAAGATGTAAGTATTAACTAAAGGGGAGAGACATATCACCGTAGTATTACTTCAGAGTTGAGATAAAATTGAACTTTGGAGAAGATAATAATACTATGTTTCTCTATAACGACGATTGAGAATATTTTTTTTAAAAGTTGTTATTGCTACGGATATTCAACAACAACGATGCTGAGTTGAACACGTTCAGAATCATTACAACTTGAAGTAATGATGAATTCAAGGAGTTGAAGAAAACAAACATTTTGAAATAAAGCATGATGAATTCGAGGAGTTTCAAATCTTTAATTTTTTATCCATATGTACTGATAGTTTTGTCACTGAAGGGGGAGATTGTTAGAGTATTTCTCGGTCGAACTCACAAGTGTTGCTATCTCAAGCTTGTTTTCAAATTTAGTTATCAAAACTATATCTTGATTTCTAATTTAAAATCATTTAAGTCTCAGATTAGGATAGAAATGTAGTTGAGAAACGGACGTCGCGGCAGTCATCATTGCATTCTATCGTTTGAAAGCGAAGATCAACCGAACCTTTTAGAGAACTTCTTCGACAAAAGGTAAGTGAAGACTGAACCGCCTATTTTTAAAGTTAAATTCATCTTTCTATCTATGAGGCGATGTCGCATAACTTATTAGACTATTACGCATAGACAAGAATTTGAAGTCAATTTTATCTTTGTAATTAGTTCTCGAAATATAATGACTAAGCTTAATGAAAATTTGTTCATACTTGATGAATTTCGATTAAGGACAATTGGTTGTTTAAAATAAAAATCGTGATTCAAGTTTTATCATTCAGAAATATCCTGGAACAGTGATATGTATTATTGATGTTATTCGGGAATATTTCGAATCGATTTAGAGATAAATATGGAAATACTATATTCGGATATAAGACACTGTTATCAGTCTTACAAACTGATAGAAGTATGAATCTGTATTACATGTACTCGTACATGTAGCGGAGTAGCTATATGTCAACGAACGGATTTTTAGTACGCATATTCTTATGTACACCTTGAATAAAATCTATCAACTCGTGAACCGGATTGGTACGCATACCCGTATGCAAACCATTAAAGAATTGTGGTCACGGAATCGGTTTGGTAAACGTACCAGAAAATTTCTGTGGACTCCGGAACCAGTTAAAGTCTAAAGGTATGCAAACCGATACACGTACCTGAATTGTTCTGTTAACTCCAAAAATTGGTAATTGGTTATGGTATGCAAATCGGTACACGTACCCGAATTGTTCTGTGTTAACTTCGGAATTAGTAATGTTTGTAGTATGCAAACCGGTATACGTACTGTGACTCAACTAACTCACGAACGACTTTGGTATTTGTACTTTGTACATCTACTTTCCATGTCAATAAATTCCTATGCACATAAATTATTTCTCTGAGATATTTGTATTTGAATAATCTCAATAAACACCATAAACATATTAAATCACTTGATTGTACTTCGAGTTAAGTCTTAAATGTTTATGAAAATGAGTATTAATTAAGCTTATAAGTTCGAATCGGCTAGTTTCGGCTAACCACCTTGAACATAGTCTTTTTACACGGTTCGGTTACGGTTTGCCTAACCAGAGCGTATATCTTGCTTATGTAAAATAGATTTCAAATATTCATGTAATGGTGAATATTGATTGCTTAGTTCCAAAGCTATCTTAGCTTAAACCTAAAACAACATATGCTTTGAATATCTATATAAGGGGAAGTTCAAGCAACTAGGATCTTTGAATCCGAACACTACTTTTTGTGTGTCCTAGTTGTAACTAAAGTCGCCATCTTCCTAATATCCTTTTAGGGTTTCAGCGACTACAAAGACTTCACTGGGATTCGTGAAGCCAGGTCTAGCTATCTTGATAGATCGAGTATCCTAATGTTGTTTGATTGTTGATTCTTATTCCATCAACAAGATAGATAGAAATTATTAAAGTTCTCTTTGTCTCAAACTTTGTCAATTAAAACACAAGTTTTATACTTGTGAGGTGAATAATAATCTAGGATGCATTTCGGGTTGCATTAAGTTCGGATTTTGAGGTTAGTAATTAGACTTTGTCTATTGCTATCGATTTCCGATCACCTTGATAAAAATATTTTTGATCGTAAAGTAAATCATATATAGGCTTTATCTATCGTAAGTAGATTGGTTTAAAGTCTTCAATTGAGTTGAAGAAACTCTTAGTTGGTGTGATGTCTGCTAAGGAATCAATTGTGCGGAGTCCTGCTGGGATTCAAGATGCATAAGGAACACGACTGTAACTGAATTGGGAGGGTTTAATTCAGTCTCAACTATATTCCAGTCCGAAGTTAATTGGTAGTAGGCTAGTGTCTATTGCGACTTAATACAGTTTGGTGTTCAATCTGGACTAGGTCCCGAGGTTTTTCTACATTTGCGGTTTCCTCGTTAACAAAACTTCTTGTGTCTATGTTATTTCTTTTCCGTATTATATTGTTTTTCCTTAGAATTGAAATATCATAGATTGTACGTAAATCAATCATAATAGATACATTCGACCTTGTTTGTTGGGTAAGACTTGATTGATTACTTGGGAAATTGATCTTTGGAATCACCCAAGTACTCTCACCCGGAAATCAGGTTCACGGACTTGTGTCTGTAAACGTTCTGACTCAAGAGTTAGAGATATAACTCTAGATATTCCTTCTTGACTGAGTGAGATTCATTCAGTTGAACTCTCTGAATTGAATATTTAGTTTGTCCATAAAGATTGCCTAAGAAAAAGTTGATGGTGTATTTTGGTACCTCCGCGTTTTCAAAATCATTTTCAATTTCATTATTAACAAACCCAATTTGATTTCAGTTCACAACCATAATCAGACCAAATTTATCATGGTTTCCTTCAAACCCAAATTCACCCTTAACATAATCTACAAACCCTGATTCGTGTTTACATTTCAAACCTTCAAATCTCTTACCAACAAATGAAGATCTATATCACTAGCAGAATAGAACCTAAATCAATCCCCAAACTTCATCTACAAATCCTAACTCATGTTTAGAAAATATGAGTAATTTACGAGTTGGAGTAACTTAGAAATCGAGAGGAATCGAGTTGTGGTTGTCTCAAACTTAGAAGAAGATGATGAAACAGAAAGAAAGAAGGTAACAAAGATTAAAAAAAAGGAATGAGTAGTGGCGTTGTGTGAGATATGAAAGAATTGAGGTAGTTAAAATGTTAAATAGATAGGGTAGTTAAGTAATTTCATTTCATTTGTTGACCAGGTAAACGAGAAATGACCAATTTTGATGAGCCCAAACGAAAAAAAACTTTAGGGCACTTTTGAAAAGTTGAAAAAAAAAAAAGGGGTCATGTTATTAAACCGGAAATTGAGAGTGTGGCAGCTTATCAAAATTCCCTTGTTTTTATCGAGAATCCGTATGAGTTATTTCGAAACTCTGGCTAAATAAGACACAATCGACCCTCAGGGGTTGAACCTAAAATTTATAGACACAATGAACCCTCTTCCCCCTACTCAGTTAGGTGAACTTTGGGTTCGAGCTCAACATATGCTGGCAACGTTGTCTCAACAATCTGAAGGAAACCAGTTCATTATTTACAAACCTAGAAAGTTTCTCTATAATGTAAGTTTTTGACCAAAGTGGTAAATCGTGACCTCAGATAATTTGAGTTATGATTACCAGCCACCTCACTGGTCTCTTAAGTACATGTGGACAACCCTACCATACTGAAAGAATTCCCCTTTTTAACTTAAAAGCGCACCAAGGTGCCCAAACGGAGAAGAGAACAGACTCTCAAACCCCCAACATCAAAGAGGCATGAATGCTTATTCGAGCAAACAATCTACCTAGACAAAGAAAAAACGAACAACAAGCACCTTGAAGGAAAGGCACGACCAGAGAATAAAAACGATGATGGAAAAAAAAAATGCACTGTAACCGATAAATTTGATAAATTTAAAAAGAATTAGCAATTTTTAAATTGAAAACCCAAGCCGTCATCCCCTTCCCACCCAGATCTAACTCCATTGGAGTTGGATACGAGAAGGTTTCTCTCAATTTCTTGCTTTCAAGTAGGTTAGTAGGATTATGATTTAGTTTTATCTCTTTTCTTTAATATTTTGTTGCCATTTCGGCTTTTTCCTTCTCTTTCATACCGATGTTATATGCGTTCTTGTAGCGTTTCTTCTTGGTTTTCATGGCCTTTTTGATGTTGGGGTATGTTATGGTGAAGAGCTACGTACTTCGAATCACACCGGAGAAAAGTGAATCTCACTTTCAACAAAATGTTTGTTTTCTCTTATTAAGTTTAAACAAGAAGTATGTTGGTTTAGAAAGATTAATATGAGCATCGCATTCACTTGTTTTGAGAGTCGTCTCTTTCTTAAGTATTTCAATCACCATTCTCTTTCCGATTTAATCAGATCTCCACATTAAGTTCCAACTCTCTTCTCAAAGGAATTAATATTTTAAATGTCAGTTTTATTATTTGTAATCTTGTTTTTGATGCTCTTAACCATAAGGTAATCAATTTGAAGCTGTGAATAAAAAGGAATAAACTTTTATCAAAAATAAATAAATTTCAAACAAATCTAATTTTCGGTCGCCGACCGGTAATCTTGCCATAGGAATCAGAGAATAGACTTTTTTTTTTTTTTGTTGCTAACTCCTTAACATAATCCAGTAATCAGAGCATAGAGTTTCACAGCTAAATCAACAGCATAAAGTTTTACAGCTAGCAAATAAAATTTTGCTTTTCCAAGAACCAAGTTTAGCACAATTCATTAGTCATTCTTCTCGGACACTTCGTCAGTCACGTTGCACAGAACCTCAAATTCATTCTCTATTACCTCGCTCTCCTTGGACGGAGCCTCTAAATCCTCCTTCCTCCTTCGAGCCTCAAACTGCTCCTCCATCAACGTCTTGGGTACCTTCCTTATATACTTATCCGCATCCTCTGGACCCCTATTTGTAATTGACTTGAATCCCCCCCATCTAAGGTAATTATTATCATTGTTCGATGATATTTGTTCAGCGAAGTAGGAATCGTACTTATGCGCATCCTCTAGACCCCTACTTGTAATTGATGTGAACCCCCCGCATCTAAGGTAATTATTATCATTGTCCGATGAAATTTGTCCAGCGAAATAGGAATCGTATTCTCTTTGGCTATCCGAAAGAATTTCAGCGAATTCGCTGCTTGGAATACCTCGTTTTCGTAAATCAGCAGAAGAAAAGTGCTTACGATTAGCCGGGTGTATTTTGTTGCGCTTATCCATAGAATTTCTCTCAGCAACGAATTCAAGGGAATCCCTTGCGTTTTAATCGTAATCTTCTTCGCAAGGAAAAAAATAAGTATCCGCCTTGGATTGATAATCACTGACTAAAATTTTGATGGCGCTTTATCTGTACGATGGCGGTGGCGCTTTTGTTCAGAAACGAAGCGCCTTATAAACAAAAACGCCTTAAATAAATAAGGAGAAGAAATAACTATAGTGACACTTGTAAAATAAGGAAACTGGGTTTCCTAGTTTGAGATACCTTTTCTCATGTTATATAAGGGAAACGCAGCACATATTTTAAGATTAGACCCATTCGATACATGTATGGGAAGAGATTACATCAGCTAATCAAATCATTCATTGGCAATGAAAGATCTTAGGAGACCAATACATGATCATCATAGATCAGTAGATCATCTTAGAAGTACAAGAATAATAGAGGAAGGACTTAGGAGAATAGAGGAAGGACTTGGGAGAATAGAGGAAGACCATAGAGAAATAGAACATCGTCTTAGAAGAGATAGTGAAGAACTTAGGAGAATAAAGGAAGGCCTTAGAGAAATAGAACATCGTCTTAGAAGAGATAGTGAAGAACTTGAAGGATTAAGAAGAGCTCAAGAGGAATATTATAGTCGATTAATGAGAGCTTCTGTGGAACTAGAATTTATTATTCACAGGAATGAAGAGTTATTAGAAGGAGAAGACATTAAAAGCCATATGAAAAAGATAATTGTTTTAGATGATGGAGAAGTTTGTTCAGTTTGTCTCCAAGATATGAATGTTGGTGATCATGCAGTAATTTTAAAGTGTTCGCATATTTTCCATGAGAAGTGCACGTTGGAATGGGCGAATCGAAAACCAAATTGTCCTCTTTGTAGACATGATGTGCGGAAAGATCGACAATAGAAACTCAAGCGTAAGAGACTAACATATCATGACAACGAAGAAGTTATACCTCCAAAAACAAGGATCACTCGCACTCGCTGCCTTCGAAAGAAATATGAGATAAGATTCAAATATCTGTTCCTGGCGTCTTATATTTTTTTTGGCACTTATACTTTTTCTTATTCTTGGAAAGTTGTTCTTGAAGAGTTAGAGAGTTGTGTGTGCATCCAAGTTTTAATTCTATGCTATATGATTTGTTTGGTTGATTTTATGTTTATCTTAGATAGCGTCTTCTTTTTTTTTCCTCCCTTTTCTAATTCTTCCGGCATTGCCCGTGGGAGAAGATTGTGCGTTTCTTGACAGCCAAATGGACCAATGTGCATTTGTAGCATAATAAAGATCCATTTAGTCTAACTAGGAGTAGAATTTTTAGAAATCCACGGGGAAGGTGTTTTACTTTACATGACAAGAAATCCCCCATTCCAGTGAATCGTAAATTAACGTTGAATGTAGGGCAACTAAGAGAGATGACTAACATGCAAGTTCCTAAATTGTTGGACCTAATTTTCTTGGACTTTTTTTCTTTTATCATGCAAAGCCATTTTGAATCTTACACCATTAACAATACAGTGTCCCAAGAATGTCTAGATTCCGGTCAACCTTATGAATCCGGCAGACCCATCGACCAATTGTTAGACGGTAAGATCCAACCAAGTTTTACGAGTACGATATATATAGGTTACTCAATAAGAAAGCTAAGTTTTCTAGCTAGTTTGAGATACTTATGTTTTTTTTTTCATCCTATAAAATATAGGAGGGGAACGCAATACATATACAAAAAGAGAGATCATATCAGCAAATTAACCAACCATTCACCAGCAATGGCAGATCTTAGAAGAACAATAGAAAGATTCAGTGATCTTGGGGGGGTACTCTTGGGGGAACAATTTTTATAAGAACAATTGATCGCGTTAATAGAAGCTTCGGTGATCATAGAGGAACAATCCGAACAATGAGAGCTATGGAGCCTGGACTAGATTTTGCTCCTTTTGACAATTCAGATTGACAGTTCAAATTTAAACTCGACTTTTCCCAGTATTTTTAATCAAGAGGTATTAGAAGGAGAAGACATAAAAAATTTAAAAGACATATGCAACAGGTAATTTTTTTAGATGACGGGGAAGAAATTTGTTCAGTTTGTCTCCAAGACATGAACGGTGGTGGTGATGATGATGCAGTAGCTTACGCAAGAGATTAACTGATGCCGCCGACTTAGAAGTTAAATTTCGGAAAATAAAAGTTACTATTACTCGCCCCGGAACACATATGAGATCTTGAAGGTACTTGGGTACTTCAAGTAAAAACACCACAAATTAGGTTGAGAATAAATCTTGAGAATAACTTACAAGAAGCAAATATTTTGGGGGTATGACTTCTTTTGGATTGACTTTTGCTTCTGGAAAGCACTTCTATTTATGGTATCTAATCAGCCTGATATGCTTTAATATCTCGTGTCCTATCTTTTTTTGGTTTTTTTGATTACTTCTCTATTAAAATTCTTGTATTTACGCTTTTTTTTATTCGTGACAAGTTTGCTCTTTTTGCTCTTACATAGAGTTAAAGAGTTTTGTAAAATCCTAATTTTAATTCTACCTGGTTTGCTTGGATAATTTTCTGTGTGTCTTTGAAAGTGTTTGTTCTTATGCTGATCCGGAATCTATATCTGACACGAACTGGAATAGGTTCAGTACCAAGTACCCACATTCCGCAGAACGCCATGTACCCATATATATGTGCATTTATCTGTCCCTGCTAACAGTACTTGAGCAGTCGAATAAGAGTCTATGATGCGTCTGGGCTATCACATTGGCTCCTGTTATATTCCTTTCCATAGCACATACTATTTGTTTACTTTCTTCACTGCAATGGAATTTGTCGACCCAATATCTTCAAAGAACCATTTACAGACGACGCTGTAAGCACCCTGTCCTAGTTATTCCTTAAACCCATCTATGCCGTCTTCACTTTCTTGGTAAGTAAATGAAGTAAGACTGGATCTTAAAATACTTGCTGGAGGTGGAGTCTGGTAATTTTTTTCTCAGTTTCTTGTCCATGCAGAGGAAGATTACAAAGATTGCAGCTACATATTAAAAAAAGTGCTGAGCAGTTCCACCAAAATTTGTTGTGAAAATAGTGTATCTATTGCCAAAGTCTGCCGTGTTATCTTGTTTTAGAACGCAGTTCAGTGCTTCACTGACTAGTGTAGATAATAAGCAGATCCAATGACACATCCTTGAAAGGGATCATCATTCAACTTGACAAATATGCTCCGCACAGGAAATTTCATGAAAATTTAGTTGACCCGTTATTTCCAGCTTGCACTATGGGACCACTGCAATGGAATTCTACTATTTTGGAGGGAATTGGATTCCTAGGAATCAAAATTCTTAATTACAAAAAGTTCATTTGCACCGTTTGCTGCTAGTGATTTTTCAGATTTGGAAGACAGCACATGGGATTTGGCTGCGAAAGTATCTGGGTTAACAAGAACTGATCCTACGACTGCGAGAACTTTTTTGGAGTTACAAAAGGACATTAACTGTGAAGTTTTTAAAGAGTTCCTGAAAGTTTTTATAGATGATCCAGAAGTGTGTCCAATTTGCGATCAAGATATTCAAGGTGGTGATGGTGATGCTGTAGATTCGACGTCTTCATCACATATTTCTCATGAGGAGTGCATGAGGGAATTAATGTACGGGGAAGAAACCTAATTATCCTCTTTGAACGTGCAAAGATTCTAATCACTGTTCTTAGTGTCCTATCTGTTTTTTCCAACTTGTAACTATTATTCAATTTTATTATGAACGGAGGATGTAAAACAAATTTTAGAATATATTTCATTCTA
>JAJJMB010014083.1:0-10261 GCA_023531105.1 Papaver atlanticum
ATGAATCATTCATGGTTGCACAGTTGAAACATGGAAGAGAAAGGGGGGAAGTTGAGAGAGTATGGGCAATGGCGGTGACTGTTTGAGAAGATAGGTTTTCTACTTTTTTTCTTCTTCTGATTTTGGGAACGAAAATGGGAAAGAGTAAAGGGGTTCACCAAGTGTTAAGCATGTGCATCTTGTTTAGATGTTCAAGGGTGAGATAGTTGACCTTCTTGACTTCAAACATGATCTGAGAACTTTAGACCATTGATCAGATTTGATTAACTTTTGCACTCCTTGACCACAACTGTTGTTCCATTGACTTTGGTAGGTTCAGCTCTGCACATGCTCAGCTAACAGCTCCCTAGTGTAGCGGTGCGACATTCCCACTTCCTCTTATGCTCCGTTTACTGTCTCGCTCACCTCTTGCTCACCGTTTACTCAACCACCTTAAACACAACAAACAAATAATTTATTTCGACAAAATTACCCATTAAAGGAGATGTGCTCATGATACAAGATTTGTCGCAAAATAGAACATGAAGGCATTAAAGATGTGATAAAAGACAGCAAAAAGATCTAGAATTATGCATTATTATGCACCGATCACACCCCCAAACCTGAATTTTGCTCGACCTCAAGTAAAACAAAAACTAAGAAAATCTTACCTATACCACTGTCGCTGGTTTCTCGACTGCATTTAGCGAATGCAATAAGCCTTTTAAACCACTAAGTGTCCCTAGTGGACGAGTTGAAGTCTCGTGAGGGTTTGCTTAGAACATACCCACAAAGTTCTAGGACAAAATATAAGCTCAGATTCCATGAAATGTGACATGTGCAATTCAGTTTTAGCTCACAGCAAGTGGATATGTCAATCTAGCTTTCAAAGGCACAATTCTAGCACTAGAACAACTAAAGACATGTGATAAGAGTGTAAAGTGTATCTACACATGTTTAGAGAATGATCAGAAGTTATGGCTGCCAATTACCAAGAGATAGTTTTTAAGCTAAGAACCAAATTCAAAGCCAAGCTAGCTGTCTGGCTTTACGAGATTTGTGAATGTTCACCTAAGAATTGGTGATATTTCAGTTTACCCGCGTTGTACATCGGTGGCATACACCCTCCCTTGCTTATTACAAGACTATTTACAACATATAACAAAACATGACTCTTATTTACATCGACTACTCTCTTATTTTTGAGGCAAGAGATAAACATTGACTATAACATTTGAAATATAACAAAATGTTCATCTATTTTTTTGATATTCTTTTTTTTTCTTTTTCCTTTTTCTGATTTTTTTTTTTTTTTTTTTTTTTGCAATACTTCAAGAGAACAAGAACAATACAATAATAAGATAACACTGTGAACAAAAAGAAAAATTACATGACACTTAGCAAGAGGTATCCCTTTTTGATGTACCCAGTCAAATTCAATGGTTGTTTTTCTTAATGTAACCTCCACTTTCTATCCCATCCAACCAAAGAACAAGCTAGTCAAGTCTCATTCAGTATTCTAAAGTGATTGGCAGTCTACTTAACCGATAAAACACCCGAGGCCCGAGGCTATACATGTATTGGTAGATCGTGCATGTGCAAATTTTCTTATCACGTGTGAATTGTGTTAGAATCAGGGGTGCCTCATCATCTAGACTAAGAACCCTAAGTTATCATACATGCACAGGTATCACAAATCAAGGTAACCGAGCTTCATTTTTCATTATTTATTTATTTTATAGATATTTACAAGTTCTAACATGCTTACTACAAAGTTCCCGTGGTCTACCTACACCCCCCAACCTAAACTAAACAGTGTCCTCAATGTTCAAAAAGAACCAAAAATAAAAATTAATTTTTTTTGCAATCATACCAGGAAGACCATGCAGAGCAGAGATAAGGAAAGAGTTTACCAGATGTGAAGAGCATTGCCCAAATAGAGCTGGACGAGTGCTTGGAAAGCAAACATCAAGGTAAAATTGATAAGATAGATACCTAGTTAGCATGCAACAGAACTGTACAATGCATAGAACAAGATTATATAACTGAAATCAAAAGAAAGAAAGAAAATGGAATCCTTAACCTGATTTATGTACAAGGGTGAACCAGTTCAGTCCACATAAATGGGATCTTCCAGATCGGTTGTTTCAATTTCAGGTGGGATTGGTTCAAGGAACGGCTTTAATCTCTGCCCATTGACTTTGAAGACGTTCTTATTTGCGACATCTTCAAGTTCTACAGCTCCATGAGGGAATACTGTGCGCACCAAGAACGGGCCTGTCCATCTAGAACGCAATTTACCTGGAAAAAGATGCAAACGAGAGTTGTACAATAAAACTTTCTGACCAGTTGTGAATGACTTGCGCAAAATACGCTTGTCATGAAACAGTTTCATTTTCTGCTTGTACAACCTAGCACTATCATAAGCATCATTCCTCAGCTCTTCCAACTCGTTGAGTTGAAGTTTCCGTTTAGTACCTGCCTTATCAAGAGAAAAGTTAAGTTTCTTGATAGCCCAATAAGCTCGACGTTCTAACTCCACAGGTAAATGACAAGGCTTTCCATACACAAGACGATAAGGGGACATGCCAATAGGGGTTTTATATGCTGTTCTATAGGCCCATAAAGCATCATTCAAACGTAATGACCAATTTTTCTAGAAGGGTTAAACATATTTTCAAGAATATGCTTAATCTCCCTATTAAAAACCTCTACTTGGCCACTGGTCTGTGGATGGTATGGAGTTGCGACCTTATGAGTTATGCCATACTTGCGTACTAAAGACTCAAAGGACTTATTGCAGAAATGTGAACCACCGTCACTGATTATAGCTCTAGGGGTGCCAAAACGAGAAAATATGTTTTCTTTTAAGAATGAAACTACCACCTTGTGGTCATTTGTTTTGGTTGCAATTGCTTCTACCCATTTAGAAACATAATCAACTGCGACAAGGATGTACAATTTACCTTCAGAATTAGGAAATGGACCCATGAAGTCAATTCCCCACACATCAAATAGTTCAACAATCAAAATAGGGTGTAATGGCATCATGTTTCTCTTTGAAATACTTCCTAGTTTCTGACAGCGTTCACAAGCAACACAATAATCATGACAGTCTTTAAACAATGATGGACAATAAAACCCACACTGCAAGACTTTTGCAGCAGTTTTCTTGGCACTGAAATGGCCTCCACATGTTTGGTCATGACAGAAAGATATCACATCTTTCTGTTCAATGTTGGGGACACATCTCATAATGATTTGGTCCGGGCAGTACTTAAACAGGTATGGGTCATCCCAAAAGAAGTGTTTAACTTCAGCCAAGAACTTAGAACGTCTTGTCTAGACCAATGCAAAGGCATTCTACCTGTAGCAAGGTAATTAACAATGTCGGCAAACCAAGGAAACTCAGACACAAGCATCAATTGTTCATCAGGGAATGATTCTCTAATCAGCACAGATTCATCAATAGACTCAACATTTAACCTAGACAAGTGATCAGCAACCACATTTTCAGAATCTTTCTTATCTCGAATTTCGAAATCGAATTCCTGCAATAAGAGTATCCATCGGATAAGACGAGCTTTAGCATCCTTCTTAGAAATAAGAAATTTTAAAGCAGCATGATCAGTGTATTTGATGACCTTAGACCCTATCAAGTAAGACCTAAACTTGTCCAATGCAAAAACAACAGCAAGCAATTCTTTCTCAGTAGTTGAATAATTAAGTTGAGCATCATTAAGAGTCTTGCTAGCATAGTATATCACATATGGAAGTCTATCGACGCGCTGTCCTAAAACAGCACCAACAACAAAATCAGAAGCATCACACATGATTTCAAATGGAAATTTCCAGTCAGGTGGTCTGACTATAGGGGCTGAGGTAAGAAGATTTTTAAGTTCTTCCCATGCTCGCACACAAGCATCATCGAATACAAAAGCAACATCTTTAGCAAGTAAATTACACAGAGGTCTTGAAATTTTACTAAAGTCCTTGATGAATCGCGGTAAAAACCAGCATGGCCTAAAAATGATCTAACCTCCCTCACAGAGCGAGGTTGGGGCAAGTGTTGAATGAGGTCAACTTTAGCTTTATCTACTTCAATGCCTTTTTCCGAGATGATATGTCCTAGAACTATGCCTGAGTTCACCATAAAATGACACTTTTCCCAATTCAAAACCAGTTTTTTTTCTTTACATCTAATCATCACAAGAGTGAGATGGTTCAAACATTCATCAAAAGAAGATCCAAACACAGAGAAATCATCCATAAAGATCTCAATAAAATTATCTATCATGTCAGAAAAAATGCTCATCATACAACGTTGAAATGTGGCGGGTGCATTACACAACCCAAAGGGCATACGACGATAAGCAAACGTTCCAAATGGACATGTGAATGTAGTCTTTTCTTGATCTTCAGGTGCAATATGAATCTGGTTGTAACCAGAAAAGCCATCTAAGAAACAATAATGACTATGCCTAGACAACCGTTCTAGCATTTGGTCTATGAATGGAAGAGGGAAGTGATCTTTCCTTGTTACTGTGTTCAACTTCCTATAGTCAATGCAAACTCGCAACCCTGTGGTTGCACGAATGGGGACTAATTCATTCTTTTCATTCTGAACTACAGTAATGCCCGACTTTTTGGGCACAACTTGAATGGGACTGACCCATTTGCTATCTGAAATCGGGTATATAATACCTGCATCAAGTAGTTTCAAGATCTCACCCTTAACAACATCTCTCATGTTAGGATTAAGTATCCTTTGCATTTCCCTAGATGGTTTAGCATTTTCTTCAAGATTTATATGATGCATGCAAACAGTGGGACTTATGCCTTTAAGGTCTGAGATGGTCCATCCTATGGCCTCTTTATGCTCCTTAAGTACTTCTAAAAGCTTACTTTCCTGTTCTATGTTTAAACAAGATGAAATAATAACAGGCAAAGTATCAGAAGAACCTAAAAATGCATATTTCAAAGTATCAGGCAATGTTTTCAATTCAAGCTTAGGTGGCTCATCAAGGGACGGAACAGACTTGGAATTAGAAAGTGGGAGTGGTTCCACTTTAGTATGCCACTTAGTGACATCCATATGAGGCACATATTCGAGCAAAGAGTGGACTTCACTAATGTATTCAGCATCATACAGATCCAAGTTAAAATTTTCCAAACATGCTTGCAAAGGATCAACTGATAAAGTGTTAGACAATGAATCTTGAATCAAACTTTCAATCATATTAATTTCATGCACATCATTATCATCAAGATCCATATGCTGTTGACTAACATTAAACACATTCAATTCCACAATCATGTTACCAAACGACAGTTTCAACACTCCATTATGATAATTAATAATTGCATTAGATGTCGCCAAGAAGGGACGTCCTAAAATGACAGGAATGTGACAGTCAGGGTTTTGCACAGGTTGAGTATCTAAAACAATGAAGTCCACAGGAAAATAGAACTTATCAACCTTAATCAAAACATCTTCTACCACACCACGAGGAACCTTGACGGATCTGTCCGCCAATTGCAGAGTTATAGGTGTTGGTTTCAACTCTCCAAGACCTAACTGCACATATACCGAATATGGCAGTAGGTTCACACTTGCCCCTAGGTCTAGTAAAGCCTTATTGACCGTATGGTCGCCTATAGTGCAAGAGATTGTTGGACAACTTGGGTCCCTAAACTTAGGTGGAGTCTTATTTTGAATGATGGAACTCACCTGCTCAGTTAGAAAGGCACGTTTGTGCACATTAAGCTTGCGCCTTTGTGTACACAAATCTTTTAGGAATTTAGCATAGGCAGGGATTTGCTTAATTGCCTCAAGAAATGGGATGTTGATGTTGACTTGTTTGAACATCTCTAACATCTCATTGTAATGGGTGCTTTTCTTCTGCTGCACCAACCTTTGAGGAAATGGAGCAATAAGAACATTAGATGGCACAGAAACATTAACATCGGAAGAACTTTTAGATTTACAAACATGCTCAGATTCATTTTCTACAATGGATGTTTTCTGTGGCGTTGCATGCAATGATAAGTCTGACTCAGACTCATTTGTCTGTGGCACGCCTACATTGTTATCAACAACTTTACCACTACGAAGAGTGGTTATAGAGTGCACTTGATTATGCGAAGACTCATTACAAGTTGATGTACCTGCCTGAAATGCACTCTTAGGATTTTGTTGAGGCTGACTTGGGAGTTTACCCTTTTCCCTCTCATTCAGTACATCGCAAATTTGACCCATCTTAAGTTCTAGACTTGTAAAACATTGGTCAGTTGATTTCTGGATTTGCAAAAGATTTTGGGTCAACAGACCGACACTCTCTTCAATGCTAGACAATTTTTTATCATCAGGGTATTGTGTGTACGACTGCATCTGGGGGTTTCTAGGGTGTTGATACCCTTGTGTATTTCCTGATGTACCCCTTTGTACAGGGCCCTTATACCATGAAAAGTTAGGGTGGTTCCTCCACCCTGGGTTGTAGGTCTGTGAATAAGGGTTATATTCTTGCTTTTGATACAAAGCATGGGCCTGTTCAAGTCTAGATTCCTGAAATGCAAGTATTTCTGGACAACTATCCACTAGATGGTTAGAACTGTTACATGCAGCACAAATAGACATTTCGACATGGTCACAGAGAGTAGTGGCAGAAGGTTTCACATTCTTCTGCATCTCTAGCGCTTCTATTCTTCTTGCCAACGATGCGATTTTCGCGCTTCCTTCAAAGTCAGACTCAATCCTATGAATATTAGCTACAGGGGAAGTCTTTCTAGGTTCACGAATGGACTCCCACTGTTGAGTCTTTTTAGCAACTTCGATTAGGAAAGTCCAAGACTCATCAGCACTTTTGTCAATAAATAAACCGTTGCACATTGACTCAACTGTTGTTCGGGTGGAAACATCTAGACCTTCATACAAAATTTGCACAAGTATCCATTTTTCAAAACCATGGTGAGGACACTGAAGCAATAATTCATTAAATCTCTCCAGGTATTTAGCTAAGGTCTCACCCTCTAATTGCACAAAGTTATTCAGACTTTGACGAATGGTCGCAGTCTTGTGATTTGGGAAGAACTTTTTGAAAAATTCTTTCGTAAGATCATCCCATATCCTAATTGACTGTGGCTGCAGGGCATACAGCCAAGACTTAGCCTTTTCCTTCAAAGAGAAAGGAAATAGTCTCAATTTCAGGGACACTTCCGGCATTTGAGTGAAACGTAGAGTCCCAAAAATCTCTTAAAACTCTCTCACATGGTGGTAGGGGTTTTCAGCTTCAACCCCTCGAAACACAGGGAGCATATGTATCGTGCTCGATTTTAATTCAAACTGACCAACAACATCTGATAAAACAATGCAAGAGGGCTGGCTTGCCCGTGTCGGGTACATGTAATCCTTGAGACTACGGGGTTGATTTAACTCTTCACCAATTGTCTCAGGTTGGTCAGGTTTATCTACGACAGAAATGGGGATTTCGACTATGTCCTCTCGTTGAATTCTAACTAGATGGTTAGTTTGGTCACGAAAAGAAACAATCATATCCCAGAAGACACACCATTCAACATGTTAACACATATAACAGGCGAACAAACCAGAGAAGCAAAGCTTGACGAAATGAAATAGATACACAGAAGTATGCACACTGATATAATAAGTTATACTGATCTTATAAGCACCAATGCTCAAATCAGGGGAACCTGGGTTTTTGTGAATGGGTGTCTAAACTATGCAAGCATACATGCAGTTATCAACATTTCAGAGATTACAGAAGCATACACAGATATATCAATTTCAGCAGGTACAAATGTTACCCAGATATCACAGAATTATGCTCATATAGATACCTTATGTTGTAGGAGTTCGACAATGGTTAGTAAGCACTAGTTCAGTGACCAGACATGGTATCATCTATATCATTCACACAATTATCACAGATAACAAGTTTCGAGAATGATACCGCTGGTATAAACCGGGTTTAGGCACGATACTCAGGTTTTCTTCGTTCCTTTTCTTTATCTTCTTTGGCTTGCACTTCAGTTCCGCAGGTACCTGGTAACTCAAGGAAAAGAAATTCAGTACCCAGAAATGTACAGGAAAAGCAAAGAAATGCAGAAAGTAGTCGTTTATCACTGATGGTTAACAACTGAGAATAATCTATAGCATGACACTGAGCAATTTAAGATGTGGGAGAGTATTCTTTTCTTTGTTAACAGACTGAGTGGTTAGTAACAGAACATTCACAGTCGAGTAGGACGAAGCTGGTACAGATTACAATGACAGACAAGTTTGAAGATGCACGAATGTCTAAATTGATATATGACAAGGGATGAAATGCAATTACTTACCTAATGATGTACTTAACTTCTACAGATGCTTTGACCTATAGGTGCAAATGTTATGAAAAACTACAAAATTTTAAGTTATGTTAAATTATTCACAACTACAGAAGATGGTGAAAAGCTATGACTAAACTAAGAGATCTAACAGGTGTATAGGTTTTGCTACAGAACACCACTAACAATAGATACAACTGACTTAGATTTACAGAGATGATACTACAAAGTAGTGATGCAGGCAACTAACTGAATTGAAAAGACAAAAAGATGCGGATACAACTAATTTTTAACTAACAACAATGATATATTACACGGCACTGATACAGGTTAAATAACAGACGGAGTACAAAACAGAGTGATACTAAAGATGGCAGGAGAACAGAAAAGGTATGCTACAAAATAAAGATGCAGGTAACCTAATCTGAAAGAAAATAAAAATAAAAAGATACAACTAATAGTAAAAGTAAGGTGCAGATTATATGAACAAATAGACCACACTACTAAAAATAAACTAACAAAATCTAAGTTGTGCTAATGACAGAAACAAGTAATGGCTAACTTATTGATGGCAATATATTACAGGTGGATTGAATCAACTCAGTTTTAATAACAACAGCAAAAAAAACTACAGAACCTAAACACATATATACAAGACTAAATAAAAACCAATTTAGTTAACTACATATCAACTACACCGCTACCGAGTCCCCGGCAGCGGAGCCAAAAACTTGATAAGACTAAAAGAAGCCTACAATTATATTAACTGCAAGTGCACAGTGTCCTAATGTAACACAGGGCAAGCACAGGTCGGTCCACATGGACTTGGCTGGTGCAAAGTTTAATTCAAGTCTTGCTATACTGATTTAGATCAAACAGGGGGTTGTCGATACGACGAGATAATTGCTTTTTATGAGATTTAAACTAAAGAACAGAAATGTAAATGAAATAAGAGAAGGCACTAGGGAAATTGAATTCACCACTTAACCTACACCAGATTATTCGGCTAATGAAACTATTCTTGTTCCTTATAGTAGACAGCAGGGAAGATTCGAGGCAGCCGCATATCCAAGGCTATCTTCAGATAGATGACTTAGCATCAACTAAGGAAGTAATCCCTAGCATTAGCTGTCTTATTACAGCACAACTAATCACAGATTAACAACAATCAATTAAGCACAAGTTGAAGTACAACATAGAATTATTCTGACTACCTAGGTTGCATAACAAACAAGGTGAAAGTAATATGTTGTAACACAAGATTAAATTTATCCTTAATCATTCAAGCACAACAAGAACAATAACATCAGCACAAATATCCTAGAGTTAAATTAAGGGCTTCATCTAATCCCTAGCTTATAAACTTAGAACATAGCAAAAACATGAGACATATGAAATTCAAAGATAGATAAAATCATTCATGCAAATTTCTTTTTGTTCAACTAATTTCTACCAAGGACGGTTTTTCTTTGAGAAGATAGGTTACAGTTGATTTTCTACTTATGATCCTTCTCACTTGGATACCCACAATACAGAAAGACCCCCCTATTTATACATCAATTTCACCCTAAATTGGGTTTTTGTTTCTCAACAGTACAACTGAAATTATGAATTGAAATTAGGGATTTGAGATGTCACTCACTCACCAAATACAACTGAGATGTACTCCACAGTCTTTAACCACTCCATTGACGTCATATAAATGCTGCAATTGAGAGTCTTCAAACTGATTTCATACGAAAATCTTCACTTCACTTTAACAATTTTAGATTTCTTGTCTTCCTTGTAACTCAATAGATGGTACCGTGAATTGAGTGTATGGACAGAGAGGTACATTGAGAGGTGAACCGAGTGATTTAACTATAAAGAGAGTAGGTGATTTGAGAGTGATGAATCATTCATGGTTGCACAGTTGAAACATGGAAGAGAAAGGGGG